>PISW01005604.1:117290-129566 GCA_004023785.1 Mungos mungo | reverse complement strand
AGAAAGAATGATATATGGCCATTTGTAGGAAAGTGGATGGACCTTGAGGGTGTCATGCTAAGCGAAATAAGTCAGGCAGAGAAGGATAGATACCATATGTTTGCATTCATAGGTCTAACAGGACAGACCTGGCAGGGGACCATGGGGAGAGGAAGGGGGAAAGAGAGCGGGGATGAGTGAGGGACAGGGATCAAGGGAGACTACTGAATACTGGAGACGAACCATGACTGAGGGGGGAGGGGGAGAGGGGAGAGGGGGATGGTCATGGTGGGGGGCACTTGTGGGGAGAAGCACTCGGTGTTATATGGAAACTAATTTGACAATAAACTATTATTAAAAAAAAAAGAAACAGAAAAAAAAACTTGAGAGACTATTGATACTGAAAACAAACCGAGGGTTGAAGGGGGAGAGGGAGAAGGGAAAAGAGGTGGTGGTGTTGGAGGAGGACACTTGTGGGGAAGAGCACTGGGTATTATATGGAAACCAATTTGACAATAAACTATTTAAAAGGAAAAGTAAATAAAAATAAAAATAATAAATAAAAAATAAAAGAAAATAAAAGCAAAATTAAAAATAACCCTAGAAGCAAAAGCAAAACTGTTTGTGGGAATGATCTCAAGTAGATACCTTTAGTGAAGGATTACTAATGCCGCATAACCTGTTGGAAAGAACTCCAAATCGAACATCTGAATTATACCTACTATTAATAGAAGGCAGGCTTGTACTACACTGCCTGGTAGGGTCTTTATATGCATCATCTTATTTGATGCTCTCTATAAGATGTAGTCTATGAAGTAACTACTACTATCAGCACCATTTTATGATAATCCTGAGGCTTGGAAAGGTTAGTTTGTGCAAGGTCACACAGTCATCAAGTGGAAGGATTGGAATTCAACGCAATGCCCCAGGTTGTAACCATAAGTCGTGGATCAGTTTTATTGTTTTACTTACTGTCTCAGTCTTCTCATTGTGCATGGGAAATAGTGGCATGTCTGTCTCACAGGCTGCCGTGATGGTTGAATCTGGTCAGGTATTTGAGAAATTTAAGTCTATCTAAAATGTAAGTGCTTCATACAGAGGGAAATGTTTATATCTCTAATATATTTTAATTAAGGTATTTTTCCATGTAGCCATGTCATCTTGGGCAGATCCTTCAGCTCCCTGGCTTCAGATTCCTCACCTGGTAATTGCAGGTATTGGACTAGATGGTCCCTAGTTTCTTGCTACGTAAATGACTCCAAGTTAATTAAAAGAAAATCTACAATCATGAGAACATGATCGGATTATGGGGAAGGGGGGAATGGATCCCGAAGGGACATGGCAAAGTGGGGCATGGAACTAGCAGGGACAAATCTCCATGGCAATCTTGACTCCAGAGAGCAGGTATCTGGGGGTTTTTCTCCCTCTAATTGCCTTTTCCTATTACCTTTGTTCTTAATAACACATTTAAGAGGATCTTCAGTTGTGGGCATCTCTCTTACTCTGAGTGGACAGCCAATTTCATGTCCAAAAGTTCCCATCTTGGAGAGTGATAGGGCCCAGCTGGAAAATTCCTATGGAAAAGAAATAAGCAGTTTTTTAAAATTTATTTTTGAGAGCGAGAGAGACATAGAGCATGAGTAGGGGATGGTCAGAGAGAGACACACACACAGAATCAGAAGCAGGCTCCAGGCTCTGAGCTGTCAGCACAGAGATTGAGGTGGGGCTCAAACCCATGAACTGTGAAATCATGACCTGACTTGAGGTGGGCTGCTCTATGACTGAGTCACCCAGGTGCCCCAAGTAATAAGCAGTATAAACCTTTCCAAGAGCTCTGCTTTCTTGGGGAATCTGGGTCAAGGTGAGAGGGCAAGATTTAGTGAGAACAGTGGATTCTGTGCCATCTAATAGCCCTGTGATTCTTCCAGTAGTACCTGTGTGGAGCAAGGTTTATGGTCCTCAGTCTCTCCCATTCTTCACCTCTTCCCTCTCCCTCCTTCACTCCTACACCCTCCAGGATGGGCTCCTCCTTGGGTTCTCTTTCTCTGACCTTCTGACCCGCCTTGGAACGATTATACTCTACTGTAAAATATTAGGGATTATTCTGGGGTGAGAGATGAATGTTGGGTACAGTTCTATAATTTCACAAGGATGTGATCTTGAGCTCTGTTACCTTCTTTTTTTTCACCTGTAAAGTGGGGCATAATTAGATCATTTAAAATATAGTGAGACAATATTTATAAAAACCTAACAAATTTTAGAAGTCAGTAATTCAGCACTGAATTAAAAATATAAATTTACTGGCTTTCAGGGCGATTTTTTAAGATCACATATTTTGTCTACATTTGTCAACTTCAAACACCCCAAGGACCATTTTAATTTTTTTAAGGAGTCTGTTGTTATACTAATACTAATGAATTTAATTTCTTGTTAATATGTATGTTTGATTCATAATTTCTGCGCAAGCAGTTCACCAAGTAATGATATGACAAAGTACTCAAGTAGAAGTCCATTGGCCTTTTGCAGTACTTCACATATCTCTCCATGGTCATCTTTGGAGACCCTGCGGGTCAGGAGGCACTAGTGTGGTTAACATAGATATCAGAGATGCTTCACTCCCAAGCATAGATACTTGTTTTTTTTTTTTGTTTTTGTTTTTGTTTTGTTTTGTTTTGTTTTTTTTGAGAGAGAGTGTGTGTATCCACGTGGGATAGCTTGGGAGGGGCAGAGAAAGAGAGGGAGAGAGTGGATTCCAAGGAGGCTCCACATTCCTCCTGGAGCTAGTTGCTGGGCTGGCTCTCACAAACCCTGAGATCTTCACCAGAGGTGTAGTCAAGAGTCGAACCGCTTAACGAACTCAGTCATCCAGCACCTTGGTTGTTGTTGGTCTTACTGTATCTTTTAACCTTTTTTGTTTGTTTGTTTGTTTAACTTACATGGTTTTTCATTCAGCAACAGCTTCTCTCTTTTACCATATTTGATACCCTGAACAGCCTTACAGAGTGGCCATGTCTTAGTAGATTGTATTGGAAAATGTGTTGATTATCTATAACCTCGTCTCTAACCAATGTTTACATCAGTCACCTTTTCTTCTCCAAACTGTCGGGATATTCTGAACACATGCAAATAATTAATTGAAGAGCGTGAATACATTCAGAATTTTCCCTCTTCCTGTATGTTACCAAATTTTAGCAAGGTAAGTTTTTAGGATCAGTTTTATCATGAATTATTTAACAATCCAGAGTTCTTCATCTTTATTGGGAGAATAATGAGTAACAGAAAGTTCTTTCGGCTCTGGCTGCCTCTTATTACCAGAATGTAATAAGAAACTAAAGAGTGTAACTGCAAGTGATTGAACAGGAGCTTGACTTAATTTTCAAGATTGTTTATGTTTGTGTATGGAGGATGTTGTGCATGAAAATTTTTATTTTCAAAATGTTCTCATTGTCTCTAACTCATCTTGGATAAAATAATGAAGAGATCATATTTGCAACACTTTAAGAATAAACAGAAAGATTTTCAACTCCCCAAACCATAACTGAAATGAAATAAGACAGTTTTAGTTTTATGTCCAAAAGTGGATGGAAGAACCATTTGTTCAAGCATGTATTTATTCAGTTATGCAAACCTTAGGATACAAGATGCTTGTCACTAAATAGTGAAACATCTGCACTGGACCATGCACTGTACGTAGTAGCATCAGCTCAAGAGTGCTTGGTGGTGGTAGAACACGAAAAGTGGCATCGGGAGGTTACAGGTGACTGGGAGACAACAGAACAATCCGAGAGAGAAATAACTAGAATCATTGACAATATTCTTGAGTCTAGGCTCAGAGACCATCTAATTGAGAAAATAATTGAGTGAAGAGTTCCTTGACCTCTCTGTATTTGTTTTGCCTTATTGAGGGTGATAATTGCTAACGTTTATTGAGCCCTTACTGTTTAAGACCTTTGTATCATTCAGTCTTTGCAGCAATCCTATGAGGTAGTATTATTAGCCCTGTTTATAGATGAGGCAGCTGAGGCAGAGAGGTTAATAACGTGGTAAGGGTGATATGGCCAGTAGGTAAAATTCAGGAAGTCCTGAAAGTCTGTTTTCTCTGTCATTTTCACTCTCTCCATTGTTTTCCCTTCCCTCCTCCTTTTCTTTCTCAATCAGTGTGTATGATTAAGGATGTGTATATCTTAACTTGTTTCTTATAGGAGTTGTTGAAATTTTATCAAATAGAGAGACATTTAAATAAGGCCATAAAATCACACCAGTCGTTATTTTCGCAATTTTATTTGGGTCACATGTGTGTTAGTGTTTGTGTGAGAGAGACAGAGACAGAGTGATGGAGAGAGAAAAATAAAGCAAAAAAATTTCTTCCAGAAAAGTACAATCATTTGTACCTTCAGTAGTTGTAAATGTGAGTGCCCCATCATTTGTGTTATTCCTTTCATATTAAAGGCGTTACTAAATTGTCTTATTATATTTTGTGACTATTTTTCCCCTCATCAATTGTATTTCAAAAGTATTTTACTCAGAAGATTTTTCGGACATAACCAAGTTTTAAAGTGTTGTATCATATTTTTCTCTTCTAGTTTCTGTTTTGTTGTTATAGTTTAGAAATATTTTCTGCATACTTAGATTATATAAATGTTCATCAATAGTTTATCCTTTATCAATTCAAAATACTAAATTTATCATATATTAAACTCCTACTAATATTTAAAATTTCTAAAATTTCTATATATTCTTTTGACACATGTCTCTTTTGTAAGGATAGTGAGTTATTAGTGTTTATAATACTTTTTAATATCTGAAAGTTTATATCCTTTTAATTATTAATTTTTTTTCAAAGTTTTTCTTTGAAAAATGTAGTTTGTCTAAGTTTGTCTTTGCTTAGCTTATCTCATTGATTAACTCTTCCATGTCAAGGAGGGACAGTTTGTTTACGGAGCACAGGCCGTAGCTGCAGTCTAGTATGAATCTGTTGGTAAGCTGTAACATGATGACTGTATCAATAAAGCATTATGAGCTATAGGCGTGCAGTATGTGGAATTAAACTACTTCCATTTTCTTTGTCTTAAAGCCCATCATAGCTTGATGGTGGTGTCAATGGATCCAGTGTAATTAAATTCAAGCAAACTAAATAGCAAATTGCTTATGTAGCTTCTGTCTTCATGGCTGCAGGTGGTTTGATTTGCTTCTAGATGAGGTCTGAATCCTCATCTGCCTAGGGACAAGGATTCCTGCAGTCTATAAAGCCAGTGACATCTCAGGAAATACCTAAAATTAACCCATACACCTCTAGCACCATTGACTGTCCTATCCAAGGATCCAGCTGTCACTCATGGCTCTCTGTAAGCAATCCATTATATTAACAGGAACACCTGTTGAGCAATTACTGTGTACAAATGTGTTCTGAGCAGCATGCCCATGAGTTTCCTTATAACCCACCTAGGAATCTTATGGTCCAGGGGCCCCTAATGTTCTCATTTTATTGTGAGCAAGTCAGTCTTAGTGTGTTTAAGCTACTGGGATGAATTCATAAAGTGACAGGTATCAGACAAAACTCCAAAATCTGAACCTTTAACCACAGTACGATGCTGTATCTCAAGTAGGAAAGCACACTAAAATTGAAAAATGTTGGGGTAGTAGTGGGCTACACTCGCCTCCCTTTGGTACACTTGTATGAAGATGCCCCAAGGACTTGTCCCATAACTGTATTGAGCACATATGCTGTGCCTCAAGAAAATAGTATCAGAGTTGTTATGATATAGTCTTCTTGGCCAGGAAGAAGAGATATGAAGCACATTTACATAAAAGTTTGTGAAATTACTACAAATGGGTTAATTAACTTTTCTTAAGGGTAAAAGAAGAAAATTCAAAAATTTATCTAGAAGGCCATCTGGAACTGAAGGGCTATTTCAGCTTTAATCTGGGGTGATGACACTTATGATCTTACAAAGCAACAGTTCCATAATGAATCATCAAAGGCTTTAAGAAACTGTCAGTGAATGATCTCTGTAGAATCACAGCATTTTTGTGTTTTTTTTTAGTTACGTTTGAACATACATCTTTAACGTGCATGAGGCTTCATGAAATAATTGAGAAACTGAAATACTAAAGTTACTTCTTGACAATTTGAAATGAAAAGTTGGGGTCTTCTCATCGCGAGAGTGAGATATCACTTCTTTCCCAGTACTCAGAGGAGGAAAGAGTGACACACATGAGAAATGTAGTAGTGTCATTTCACCTGTGTCAGCAGAATATTCATTGTTACTTCTCTGATTTTAGAAGCACGGAGCAAATGATTGGGGGAGGAAATATTACAGAGGTCACTTATTTCATCCTTTTGGGATTCTCTGATTTCCCCAGAATCCTAGCAGTGCTCTTTGTTGTATTCCTGCTGATCTACATGATGACTCTGACTTGGAACTTGGGCCTCATCATCTTAATAAGGATGGACTCTCACCTCCACACGCCCATGTACTTCTTCCTCAGTAATCTGTCCTTCACGGATATCTGCTATGTGACCTCCACAGCCCCCAAGATGCTCTCCAAATTTTCCAGGAGCAGCAGACTATCAGCTTTGTGGGTTGTGCTGTTCAGGACTTTGTCTTTTCAGTCATGGGACTGAGTGAGTCTTGTCTCATGACAGCCATGGCTTATGACCGATATGCCGCCATTTGTAATCCTCTTTTCTACTCATCAGTCATGTCACCCACCCGCTGTATTTGGATGGTGCTGGGGTCCTATCTGGCCGGACTCTCTGCTTCTGTATCCCAGTTGTGTGCCATACTTCAGCTTCACTTCTGTGGACCTAATGTCATCCACCATTTCTTCTGTGACATGCCCCAGCTGTTAGTCCTGTCCTGCACTGACACTTTCTTTGTACAACTCTTGACCGCTATATTAACAGTGATCTTTGGAATAATAAATTCCTTTATCATCATCATATCCTATTGCTGTATTGTCATCTCCATCATGAAGATCACGTCAGCTAAAGGCAGGTCCAAGGCTTTCAACACCTGTGCTTCTCATCTCACAGCAGTGTCCCTCTTCTATACCTCGAGTATCTTTGTCTATTTGAGTTCCAGCTCTGGCGGTTCCTCCAGCTTTCACAGATTTGCATCAGTTTTTTACACTGTGTTTATCCCCATGTTGAATCCTTTTATTTACAGTCTGAGGAACAAGGAAATCAAAGATGCCTTGAAGAGGTTACAGAAGAAGGAATGGTACTGCTGAGGTCCTGTCCAGATTTGTCCTATCAGAAAACTTAAAATAATTTGCACATGAGCGGACTATAGGAAAAGTCATACAGTCTTTGGATAAAGATACTATGCCAAATGGACTGACAGCGAATTCATGCAAACACGAATACCTTTAAGTCCTTAGGAGGTTCAGGGGCGCCTGGGTGGCCCAGTTGGTTAAGTGTTCGGCTTCGCTCAGGTGGTGATTTCACGGTTTGTGGGTTTGAGCCCCGCATTAAGCTCTGTGCTGACAGATAGCTCAGAGCCTGGCGCCTGCTTCGGATTCTGTATCTCCCTCTCTCTCTGACCCTCCCCTGCTTGCGCTGTCTCTCTCTGTCTCTCAAAAATAAATAAAAAACATGAAAAATTTTAAGTCTCTAGGAGGTTCATACTTTCACTCCACAGGGGAAATGGCATCATCATTTATAAATAATCTGCAAGTATTTGTAGAAGGTTAAGATTTAGAAACTTGTAACTTCCTTTTGCTTGGGAGATGGAGCCCTGCTCAGTGTCAGATCTCTGACTGTATGGGAGTGATACCTGACAGAGGTCCCATTTTGTGTGGAGACCTTGTGTCTCAAATATTTTGATGTAGCATAATCCAGACATGGTAGAGGTGGATGTTTGTTCTGTATTCCTTAAAAAAATTTTTTTAATGTATTATTTATTTTTGAGACAGAGAGAGACAGAGCAGGAGAGAGGGAGGGGCAGAATGACATGAAGACATAGACTCTGAAGCAGGCTCCAGGCTCTGAGCTGTCAGCACAGAACCCGACGCGGGGTTTGAACCCAGGAACGTGAGACCATGACCTGAACCAAAGTTGGAGGTTTAACCACCTGAGCCACCCAGGCACCCAATGTTCTGTATTTCTGACCCTAGTGGGAATAAAAGTGAGAGAGGATGTGCCTTCGAACACAGATAATGCTACACAGTTAGCCTGGTTGTGTCTGCAGGGGAAGAGAGTCCGAGATAGCTAAGGTCTCTTTCAGGGCTAATCATCCAATAAGTTTGGTCACATCCCAGTCTCTACCAGCTATAATCTTGTGAAGAAAAAGGTGATTTGAATCATAAAGAGGATTAGAATGAAGGATATAGTCCCTTCCTTCCCATTTACTTAGCAGTCTGATGGTTTCGTTTCTTGCTTCTATTTTCAGTGGGGATTCTGATGGAAGATGATTTTCAAAATCCATATCCTAGCCAATAGCAATTTTTGAGGACTCAAATCTCTCTCTCCGATTAAATATGGAAAATTTACCTTTGACACAGCAGGTGTTTCACATTATCAAATCATCTGATATTTCAAGCATCTGTTTATGTTGGGTGTGAGTAGACTTGTGTGAAAATTCAATATAAGAGTAGCGTTACTGAATATTAAATATTGCAGATTAAGAACAAATATGGGAAGTTGTCTGTGTTGAATATATTATGTGCTAGGGATTTATGGTGTGTATGGTGTGATATAATATGTGGAATAGATGGTTAGAGTTACTCTAATTTTGATATTTTCTAGGAATCTTCAAGAGCAAGAGAGGAACTAGATAATGAGATAGGGAGGGTTTTTAACTTTGACCAGTTTTCTTTGTGTAAAGGAGAACGTAACACTTTAGGTCCTGGGATCTATTTGAAAAGGGAACAAGATGTGTAACAACACTGACTGCTGATTTGCCAGATTTCTCAGACTTGAGCCAGCTGATATAAAACAGATGTCATTACAGTTGCATATTATCCTTGGAGATTCATTGGGTTGCTAGTGCCGTTTGGAGTGGGCGCTGTCTTTATTCTGATGAGTCACATAATTGTTCTCTTTAATTAAAGATTATAAGCGAAGAGGTATTTGAAGTCTTTGCCAAATTTTTCACGAGTTTATAGATGGACAGGATTGAGAGAAGGGGAGTCATTGACTCCATGGGAGAGAATGTGAGGGCTTCCCCCATACCTAGGAGGTAGTGCAATGTCCTCCGTCTCCTCCACCGTGCAAGCATAAGTATGTGCCTTGAAGCTTTGTTCTTTAAGAATGTGTAAGATGTATGCGAAGTCTTCCTAAGGAAACATGAGGGCTTCAGTAGGAGGAGCACCTCATAGTCATTATGCTATACATTAGGTTTCCATATTTACTTCTCTCTTAGTTGCAAGGTGGTACCGTTTCAAAAAAAATCTCTCCAGTTCCCGTGCCCCCAGGGCCCTGGTAAGCACCAATGTACTCTCTGTTTCCTTGGGGTTGGCTTTTTGATTCTGCATATTAGTGATATAATACAGTATTTGACTTTTCTCTTTCTGGCTCATCTCACTTGGCAGAATGCCTTCAGGAACCATCAGTGTTGTCGAATGGCAGGATTTCCTTCACTGTTCTAGTGGAGTGTTATTCCTCTGTACTGTGTGTCAACACTGTGTTTCCTGTTTCCTTTATCATTCTTTTTTTTTTTTCCTTAGGGAATCATTATTTTTTTTTTATTTTTTCTCCCTTTTTTTTTTGGAATATAACACAATTTATTTTTTTTAACATATGCAATTATTTTCCATCATTTACAATACAGTAGTTACAATGACACTCCAAACAGAAAAGCAAAGTAAAAAATCAAAACCCCAACTTCTTTTTCATGTAATTACACTTATACAGAGATTAGAAGGTTAAGTAACAACTAGTTAATCACCTAATTTCACAGCCATCTGAAGTGGCAATCGTTATATAGCAGCATATCTATGATACATTCAAGATAAATGATACAATTTATTACTTGCCCATAAGCTAAAACACAGCCTGCTTAATACCTTTCCTTAAATTCCACCTCTATACTACAATATACTTGAGGTCCATGCAAAAAAGTAGCTACCTTTTATACAGGAAATGGATGATTAAGTCTTTGGTGCTGTAAAAGCAACTTCATTTAAACATAACCACCCCCACCACCGAAAAAAGAAGAGGAAAAAAAAAAGCAACGAAAATAATAAGGGAAAAACCCAAGACACACTTCCTAGGGGAAAAAATAACAGCATGTAATTTCTGTCCTTGACGGAGTGTATTAAATAAGCAAACACCCCCAACAAGCAAAACAAGTACTACAATGTAAAAATATTAAAAAAAGAAAACCCTCTCACATGCATCAATGAAAGATTGCACACAAAGCACTCACATCTTTTCAAGCTTCAATAGTAAATATTCTGCTACTATGTTTTAAATACTGCATGGTTTGCCCAAGTTAAGATGAAACCACATCATGAGTCAATAAGCATTTTGCATTTTCTTTCATTATCTACTCAAAGTCATGCCTACTGCACCTCTAAACATTCATTAAATCCAATTATACAGCAAACACTCCCAAAATAAGCTTAGATTGTATTGCAGTTTCACTTAACAGTATACAAAATGCTGTGTTTGACAGGTATGAACTATCCATTACATACTGAATCAATTTTTTTTAAGCACTACTATCTGCTTGCTTTTCTTGAAGCTAAATCATTCTGAAAATTTCCTGTTAGACCTATGAGTGCAAACATATGGTTTCTATCCTTCTCTGCCTGACTTATTTCGCTTACCATGACACCCTCAAGGTCCATCCACTTTCCTACAAATGGCCATATGTCATTCTTTCTCATTGCCATGTAGTACTCCATTGTGTATATATACATCTTCTTGATCCACTCATCAGGTAATGGACATTTAGGCTTTTTCCATGTTTTGGCTATTGTTGACATTGATGCTATGAACATTGGGGTACATGTGCTCCTATGCATCAGCATTTCTGTATCTCTTGGGTAAATCCCCAGCAATGCTATTGCTGGGTCATAAGGGAGTTCTATGGATAGTTTTTTGAGGAACCTCCACACTGTTTTCCAGAGCGGCTGCACCAGTTTACATTGCCACCAACAGTGTAGGAGGGTGCCCGTCTCTCCACACCCTCGCCAGCATCTATAGTCTCTTGATTTGTTCATTTTAGCCACACTGACTGGCATGAGGTGGTATCTCAGTGTGGTTTTGATTTGTGTTTCCCTGATGATGAGTGATGTTGAGCATCCTTTCATGTGTCTGTAGGCCATCTGGATGTCCTCTTTGGAGAAGTGTCTGTTAATGTCTTCTGCCCATTTCTTCACTGGGTTATTTGTTTTGTGGGTGTGGAGTTTGGTGAGTTCCTTGTAGATTTTGGATACTAGCCCTTTATCTAATAAGTCATTTGCAATTATCTTTTCCCATTCTGTCAGTTTCCTCTTAGTTTTCTTGATGGTTTTCTTTCCAGGGCAAAAGCTTTTTATCTTGATGAGGTCCCAATACTGCATTTTTGCTTTCATTTCCCTTGCCTTTGGGGATGTGTCAAGTAGGAAATTGCTGCAGTTGAGATCAAAGAGGTTGATTCCTACTTTCTCCTCGAGGGTTTTGATGGTTTCCTGGCTCACATTCAGGTCCTTCAGCCATTTTGAGTTAATTTTTGTGTGTGGTATATGAAAGTGGTCTAGTTTCATTCTTCTGCATGTTGCTGTCCAGTTCTCCCAGCACCACCTGCTAAAGAGGCAGTCTTTTTTCCATCGCATACTCTTTCCTACTTTGTCCAAAATTAATTGGCCATACATTTGTGGACCCTGTTCTGGGTTCTCTTTTCTATTCCATTGGTCTATGTGTCTGTTTTCGTGCCAATACCGTACTGTCTTGATGATGACAGCTTTGTAGTAGAGGTTAAAGTCTGGAATTGTGATGCCTCCCGTTTTGGTTTTCTTCTTCAATATAACTTTGGCTATTCGGGGTCTTTTGTGGTTCCATACAAATGTGAGGATAGTTTGTTCTAGCTTGAGAAGAATGTTGGTGCAATCTTGATGGGGATTGCATTGAATGTGTAGATTGCTTTGGGTAGTAATGACATTTTCACAAGGTTTATTCTTCTGATCCATGAACAGGGAATGTTTTTCCATTTCTTGGTGTCTTCTTCAATCTCTTTCATAAGTTTTCTATAGTTTTCATCATATAGGTCTTTTACATCCTTGGTTAGGTTTACTCCTAGGTATTTGATAGTTTTTCGTGCAATCGTGAATGGGATCAGTTTCTTGATTTCTCTTTCGGCTGCTTCATTT
>PISW01005604.1:96256-117190 GCA_004023785.1 Mungos mungo | reverse complement strand
GTTTTGTATCCTGCAACTTTACTGAATTCCTTGATCAGTTCTAGAAGGCTTCTGGTGGAGTCAATCGGGTTTTCCATGTAGAGTATCATGTCATCTGTGAAAACTGAAAGTTTGACTTCTTCTTTGCCAATTCTGATGCCTTTTATTTCCTTTTGTTGTCTGATTGCTGATGCTAGGACTTCCAGCACTATGTTAAACAGCAGTGGTGAGAGTGGACACCCCTGTAGTGTTCCTGATCTCAGGGAGAAAGCTCTCAGTTTTTCCCCATTGAGGATAATATTGGCTGTGGGCTTTTCATAAACTGCTTTTATAATGTTTCGGTAAGTTCCTTCTATTCCGACTTTCTCAAGGGTTTTTATTAAGAAAGGGTGCTGTATTTTGTTAAATGCTTTTTCTGCATCTATGGACAGGATCATATGGTTTTTTTCCCCTTCTTTTGTTAATGTGATGGACCACGTTGATGGATTTGCGAATATTAAACCAGCCCTGTAACCCAGGAGTGAATCCCACTTGATCATGATGGATAATTCTTTTTATGTGCTGTTGAATTCAATTTGCTAATATCTTGTTGAGTATTTTTGCATCTGTATTCATTATGGATATTGGTCTCTAGTTCTCTTTTTTTGCTGGGTCTCTGTCTAGTTTGGAAAGCAAGGTGATGCTGGCTTCGTAGAATGAGTTTGGAAGTTTTCCTTCTATTTCTATTTTTTAGAATAGTTTGAGAAGAATGGGTATGAGCTCTGCTTTAAATGTCTTGTAGAATTCCCCTGGGAAGCCATCTGGCCCTGGGCTCTTATTCGTTGGGAGATTTTTGATAACGGATTGGATTGCTTCACTGGTTGTTGGTCTATTCATGCTTTCTATCTCTTCCCGTTTGAATTTTGGCAGTGCATGTGCATTTAGGAATTTGTCCATTTCTTCTGTGTTGTCCAGTTTGTTGGCATAGAATTTTTCAGAGTAATCTCTGATGATTGCTTGTATTTCTAAGGGATTGGTTGTAATAGATCCTTTTTCATTCATGATTTTGTCTATCTGGGTGCTCTCTCTTTTCTTTCTGAGGAGCCTGGCTAGAAGTTTATCGATTTTGTTTATTTTTTCAAAGAACCAACTCTTGGTTTCATTGATCTGCTCGACTGTTCTTTTGGATTCTATATTGTTTATTTCTGCCCTGATCTTTATGATTTCTTTTCTTCTGCTGGGTTTGGGGTGCTCTTGCTGCTTCCCTTCTAGTTCCAGTAGGTGCTCTGTTAGATTTTGAATTTGCCCTTTTTCTAGTTTGTTGAGATTGGCCTGGATTGCAATATACTTTCCTCTTAGGACTGCCTTTGCTGTATCCCAGAGATTTTGGATTGTGTATTTTCGTTTTCGTTGGTTTCCATATATTTTTTAATTTCTTCTCTAATTGCCTGATTAACCCAATCATCCTTTAGTAGGGTGGTTTTTAACCTCCACATTTTTGGAGGTTTTCCAGACTTTTTCCTGTGGTTAATTTCAAGTTTCATAGCATTGTGATCTGAAAGTGTGCATGGTATGATCTCTATTCGTTTATACTTATGGAGGGCTGCTTTATGCCCCAATATGTGATCAATCTTAGAGAATGTGCCATGTGCACTCGAAAAGAAGGTGAATTTCCTATCTTTAGGATGCAGAGTTCTAAATATATCTATCAGTTCCTTCTGTTCCAATGTGTCGTTCAGATCCACTGTTTCTTTAGTGATTTTCTGTCTGGTTGATCTATCCATTGCAGTCAGTGGAGTATTAAAGTCCCCTGCAATTTGCACATTTTTGTCAATAAGATTGTTTCCGTGATTAATTGTTTTATGTATTTGGGTGCTCCCAAATTTGGCACATAGATATTTATAATTGTTAGCTCTTCCTGATGGAGAGATCCTGTAATTATTATATAATGTCTTTCTTCATCTCTTGTTACTGCCTTTACTTTAAAGTCCAGTTTGCCTGATATAAATATGGCTACTCCAGCTTTCTTTTGGCTTCCAGTCGCATGATAGATATTTCTTCATTCCTTTACTTTCAGCCTGAAGGTGGCTTCTGGTCGAAAATGAGTCTCTTGTAGACAACAAATAGATGGGTTTTGTTTTTTTATCCATTCTGCTATCCTGTGTAGTTTGGTTGGAACATTCTGTCCATTTACATTCAGTGTTATTATTGAGAAATGTGGGTTTAGAGTCATTGTGTTCTCCCTAGAATTCATGTTTATATTGGTGTCTCTGGCACTCTGTATTCTTTGCAACATTTCCCTCATAGATCTCTCTTTGGATTTCCTGTAGGGCTGGTTTGGTGGTCATGAATTCTCTCAGTTTTTGTTTATTTGGGAACACTTTTATCTCTCCTTCTATTTTGAGTGACAGGCTTGCTGGATAAGGGATTCTTGGCTGCATGTTTTTTCTGTTCATCACATTGAAGATTTCCTGCCATTCCTTCCTGGCCTGCCAAGTTTCATTAGATAGGTCTGTAACCACTCTGATAGGTTTCCCTTTGTAAGTGAGGGCCCTTTTCTCCCTCGCTGCTTTCAGAATTCTCTCTTTATCTTTATATTTTGCCAGTTTCACTATGATATGTCGTGCCGAAGGCCAATTCAAGTTACATCTTAAGGGGGTTCTTTGTGCCTCTTGAATTTGAATGTCTATTTCTTTTCCCAGATTTGGGAAATTCTCAGTTATAATTTGGTCTAGTATCCCTTCAGGCCCTTTCTCTCTGTCTTCCTCTTCAGGAATTCCTATGATACGGATGTTGTTCCACTTGATTGTATCACTCAGGTCTTGAATTCTCCTTTCCTGCTCCTGGATTAATTTCTCTCTCTTTTTTTCAGCTTCCTCTTTTGCTATAACTATATCTTCTAATTCACCTATTCTTCTCTCTGCCTCGTCAATCCTTGAGGTGGCTGCCTCCAGTTTGTTATTCACCTCATCTATAGCCTTTTTTAACTCATCATAGTGCCTAGTCATTGTCTCAGTTGATTCTTTGATGCTTTTCTCAACCCCAGCGATTAATTTTATGATAAGTTTTTTGAATTCTTGATCCGGTATGTTGTCTAGATCTGCTTTGAGCAGTTCTGTGGCTGTGATTTCCTCCTGGAGGCTCTTTGGGGGAGAGTTTCTTCGTTTTGTCATTTTTGCTAGTTTTCTGTCTCTTGTCACCTTTAGAAAGCTCATTGTGCACTGTGCACCTGTTAATATTTCTCTGTTAAAGGGGGCTTATTGACTTCCAGGGCCTGTCGTTTCAGGAAATATTCTTTTAATGGTGTCTCTCAGTTTCTCTTGTTGTGCCTTTGAATATTTTATTTCCCTACTCAGCAATATTTGGGAATCGCTGTCATGCACACTTTGGCTTGTTTCTTGGTGTAATCCTAAGAAGGAAAACAGACAGACAAACACAGAGGGAATAGTAACACACAAACACACAGACAAATCAAACAAACAAACACATTAAAAGGAGGAAAGAAAATAAACACAATGGAGAGGAAAGAGATGAAAAGAGGAGAAGAAGAAAAGAAAAAAGAAAAAAAATAAGGGAGGTCAGAGACATCAAAGGACAGTGGACAGTCTAAAAGTGTATGACCAGTTGAGAGGAGAAGTAGGGATGAGATATAGGAGAATATATCTGGATTGCAAGAAGGTAAAAAAAAAAAGGAGAAAGGAGAAAGGAAAATGAGTAAAAATTTTCAAAAATTTAAGTAAAAAAAAGTAATAATAATAAAAAATACGTACAGAAAAAGGCGAAAAGAAAAAATATGATGAAAAAAAGAAAAAATTATAAAAAAAGCAAAAAAAAACCCCAAAAAAGCCCCCAGCAGCTCCCCATCTTGGATAGGCGTGTTTTGATGTGGTAGGTCTGGGAGGCTGCTCTCAGAGGTTCCACCTTGGTGTCTGCAGAGATTGGATAGGCGGCATGCCAAGCTCCGCTGAACTGCGAACTCTAGGCCACTCTAATGAGTCCGATCTCCTTGTGCTGTGGTTGAGCCGAGTTGTATTTTCCAGGCCTGCCTTGGTTCAAAGTTCTAGTCCATGCACTTTTATGCTGTCACAGATGAGATGTATTTGCTTTGGTGGCTGGCTTCTTAGGGGGAGGAATCGGTTTGTCTTGGCTCAGGCTGGGATTTCAGCTGCCCCTGCCTGAGGCGAGATGTGCAGCAGGAGGTGAAGTGCGTGCGCCCAGTCACAGACTCATCCCCTAGAGGGAATCACGTTAGCTTTGGGGGAGGAATGAGTGTGCAGTTGTTGCTGGAGGTGGCGCCGGGAGGTGCTGGAAATGAGCTGGGAGCTCCTGCAGCCTGCGGGCGCACCCAAGTCTCCACTGCCACCAACTCCCTGCCGGGATCCCGCAGAGGTAGGGGCTATTTTTTCCCTGTTGCCACCCGGGATTCAGGTTTCGCGGGGCCAATGCTGGGGGCGAGATGCGCTGTGGAAATGAGGTGAGTGCTCCCACTCCCAGATCTGAGGTCGAAGAGAGCACCCCTGACACTGCTGCTGCAGTGGTCGCCGACTCCTCGCCAAGATGGTGCAGGGCTGGAAGCTGTTCCTTTGCTTGTGCCACCTGGGTTCGGGATTTAGGCTAGCCAGCAGTTATCTATGGAGTGAGCTTCTCTCTCCAAGCGCAGTTAAGAGTTCTTTACCTCTTCCCCAGAGACAGTGCTATGAGTCTGTTCAGTCTCTTTGTCTCTTCACTTTGTCTTTCGGGCTCCACGCACTTGCCCCACGTTGGGCTGGGGCTCCCACCTCCCCAGCCCATCTTGGGCTGGCCCATTTTCCAATCTCCCCGGTTCGCACTCACTCACTCAGGTATCCTTCAGGTTCTCTTCCTTCTGGAGTCCGTATTTTCTCTGTCCGCTCTTGCAGATGAGAGTAATGTTCTTCTCAGTTCGATCGATGGGGCAGACGAATTTTACAGAGCTCCCTTCCTCTCCGCCATCTTGGCTCCTCCTCCTCTTTATCATTCTTTATCATTTCCATACGTTGGCTGTTACAAAGAATGCTGCATTAAACAGAAGAGTACAGATTATCCTTTTTGGTATCTTGTTTTTATTCTTTTGGATATATACCCAAAAGTAGGGTTGCTAGATCGTATGGTTCTAGCATATGTTCTCTAATTAGTTCTCTAATTTTTTGAAAAATATCCATACTGTTTTTAATATGGCTAAACCAAGTTTTCTTTTCACCAGTAGTGTACAAGTGTTTCTTTTTTAGCAAATCCTCACTAAGAGTTGTTTTTTAAAAAAATATTAAACGGTTATTTATTTTTGAGAGAGAGAGAGAGAGAAAATATCAGTGGGGGAGGGGCATAGAGAGTGGGAGACACAGAATCCAAAGCAGTCTCCGGGCTCTGAGCTGTGAGCATAGAGCTTGATGCAGGGCTCAAACCCATAAGCCTTGAGATCCTGACCTGAGCAGAAGTCAGATGCTTATCCAACAGAACCACCCAGGCTTCCCTCACCACAACTTGGTAACTTTTGTCTTGATGATAGCTATTCTAATAGGTGTGCGTTGATATCATTGTGCTTTAGATTTGTATTCCCCTGGTGATTAGTGATGTTGGGTACTTTTTCATGTACCTGTTGGCCATTTGGAAGTCTTCTAGGAAAAATATCTATTCAGTTCCTCTGCTATTTTTATATTGTTTTGTTTTTCTCTGCAGAGGCTTTTTAATTCGATATAGCTCCCCTTCTTGATTTTTGCTTTTATTTCTTGACTTTTGGTATGAGATCCAAAACAACATTTTCAAGGAAAGTGTCAAAGAGCTTCTTCTCTCTACCTTTTCTTCTTGAAGGTTTATGGTTTCAGGCCTCATTTCCTATCTTTAACCCATTTATGGCTATTTTTGTCAATAGTAAAAGGTAGTGGTCCAATTTCATTATTATGCATAAGATGACCCACTTTTTCCAAAACCAATTGTTAAAGAGATTGTTCTTTCCCCACTGAGTGTTCTCAGCTCCCTTGTTAAATAGTAGTTGATGTATAGGTTGGAGTTTCTTTCGGGATTCTATTTTATTCTTTTGGCCTATGTATCTATTTTTATGCCAGACCCATATTGTTTTGTTTAGTATTGCGTTGTAGTATAGTTTGGAATTGGGTGTGAGGCCTCCACTTCTTTTTTTTTCTTAAGCTTGCTTTGCCTTGAGTGTTTTGAAATTTCATGCAAATTTTAGGATGTTTTCTATTTTGGTGAAAAATGTCATTGGAATTTTGATAGAGATTTTTGTCAATCTATAGATGGCTTTGGGTTATATGGGCATTTTGATTCATGAACATGGGACAGTGTTCCATTTTTTCATGTGTTCTTTAATTTCATTATTGTAGCTTTAATAGGACAGATCTTCTACTTCCTTGGTTACGTTTATCCTTACTGTATGTTATTGTTTTTTATGTTACTGTGAATGGTATGGTATTTTCTTACTTCTTTTTCAGGTGTTTCATTGTTAGTGTATGGACATACAACTGGTTTCTGTATGTTAATTCTATGTACTGCAACTTGACTGAATGTGTTGTTCCAATAGATTTTTGGTTGAGTCTTCAGGACTCTGTAGACATAAGAATGTATCATATTCAATAATGACAGTTTTCTTTTTTCCTTTATGACTTCGATGCCTTTTATTTTTCTCTTTTGCCTAATTGTTCTAGCTAGGGCTCCCAGTACTATGTTGAGTAATTAATGCCCATCATTCTCAAACTCCTCTAAAAAGTACAAGTTGAAGGAACACTTTTTTTTTTGTAATATAATCTATTGTCACATTTCTAACATACAGAGTGTACAGTGTGCCCTGGTTTTGGGGGTAGATTCCTGTGATTCATTGCTTACATACAACACCCAGTGCTCATCCTAAGTGCTCTCCTCATTGCCTATCACCAATTTCCCCCTCTCCATGTCCCCCATCAAACCTGTTTGTTCTCTGTGTTTAAGAATCTTTTATGCGTTGCCTCCCTTCCTCTTTGTACCTATTTTTTCCCCTTCCCCCATGGTCTTCTGTTAAGTTTCTCAAGTTCCACATATGAGTGAAAACATCTGATATCTGTCCTTCTCTGACTTGTTTCACTTAGCATAATACCTTCCAGTTCCATCCACATTGCTGCAAATGGCATGGTTTCATTCTGTCTCATTGGCAAGTAGTATTCCATTGTATATATAAACCACGTTTTTTTGATCCATCCATCACTTTTTAGATATTTAGGCTCTTTCCATGATTTGGCTATTGTTGAAAGTGCTGCTATAAATATTGGGGTAGATGTGCCCCTATGAATTAGCACTCCTGTATCCTTTGGATACATTCCTAGTAGTGCTATTGCTGGGTCATAGGGGAGTTCTCTTTTAATTTTTTGAGGAACCTCCCCACTACTATCCAGAATGGCTACCAGTTTGCGTTTCTACCAACAGTGCAAGAGGGTTCCTGTTTCTCCATATCCTGGCCAGGATGTGTTGTTTCCTGAGTTGTGAATTTTAACCACTCTGACCAGAGTGAGGTGGTATCTCAGTGTGGTTTTGATTTGTATTTCCTTGATGATGAGTGATGCTGAGCATCGTTTCATGTGTCTTTGGCCGTCTGGATATCTTCTTTGGAAAAGTGTCTATTCGTGTCTTCTGCCTGTTTCTTCACTGGATTATTTGTTTTCCAGGTGTTGAGTTTGGTAAGTTCTTTGTAGATTTTGGATACTAATCCTTTTTCCAATGTGTCATTTGCAAATATCTCTTCCCATTATGTTGGGCGCCTTTCAGTTTTGTTGATTGTTTCTTTTCCTGTGCAGAAACTTTTTATCTTGATGAAGTTAAAATAGTTCATTTTTGCTTTTAATTCCCTTGCCTTTGGAGACATGTCAAACAAGAGACTGCTGTGGCTGAGGTCAAAGAGGCTTTCTTCTCTAGCGTTCTGATGGTTTCCTATCTCACATTTAGGTTTTTCATCCGTTTTGAGGGTTTTTTTTTTTTTGTGTGTGTATGGTGTAAGACAGTGGTGTAGTTTCATTTTTCTGCATGTTTCTGTCCAGTTCTCCCAGCACCATATGCTAAAGAGACTGTTTTTTTATTCCCCATTGGTTACCCTCTTCTGCTTTGTCAAAGAATAGTTGGCCATACATTTTTGGGTCCCATTCTGGGTTCTCTATTCTATTCCAATGGTCTACCTGTCTTTTTTTGTGCCAAAAGCATACTGTCTTGATGCTACCAGTATCCTTTGTAATAGAGGCTAAAGTCTGGGATTGTGATGCCTTCTGGTTTGGTTTTCTTTTTCAACATTTGTTTATCTTTTTAGAGTCTTTTCTAGTTCCTTACAAATTTTAGGATTGTTTGGTCTAGCTTTGAGAAGAATGCTGGTGCAGTTTTCATTGGGATTGCATTGAATGTGTAGATTGTTTTGGGTAGTATTGCCAATTCAACAATATTTCTTCTTCCAGGCCAATGACATGGAATGTTTTTCTATTTCTTTGTGTCTTCAATTTCCTTCATAAGTTTTCTATAGTTTTCAATATATAGATATTTTTCATCTTTGGTCCGATTCTTTCCTAGGTATTTAATGGTTTTTGGTGCAGTTGTAAATGGGATTGATACCTTGATTTCTCTTTCTGTTGCTTCATTATTGGTGCATCGAAATGAAGCTGATTTCTGTACATGGATTTTTGTACCCTGTGACTTTGCTGAATTCATGTTTCAGTTATCGTAGCTTTGGGTGGAATTTTTTTAGTTTTCTGTGTAGAGTATCATGTCGTCTGCAAAAGTGAATGTCTGACTTCTTCTTTGCCAATTTGATGCGTTTTATTTCATTTTGTTGTCTGATGGCTGATGCTAGGCCTTCCAGCACTATGTTAGACAGCAGTGGTGATAGTGGACATCCATGTTGTGTTCCTGATCTCAGGGGGACAGCTCTCAGATTTTCACTCATGAAGATAATATTAGTAGTAGGCTTTTCATATATGACTTTTCTGATGTTTGTATTTGAAGAAACAGTTCTAAACTCATTAAAAATTCATTAACGTTTTTATTTATTATTGAGAGACAGAGAGAGAAGGATTGTGAGCCTGGGAGGGACAGAGAGAGGGTGAGATATGGAATCCAAAGAAGGCTACAGGCTCTGGCCTTTGGCACAGAGCCCATAAAGGGCTTGAACTCAGAAACCGTGAGATCACGACCTGAGCCAAAGTCGGACATTTAACCTACTGTGCCACCCAGATGCCTCCGAAACTCATTTATTAAGGGAAATACTACACTATTACCAAAAAAAGACAAGGACATCAAAATAAAAGAAAAGAAAATTGCAGTCCAGAATGCTTGTTTAGTGTAGATGCAAAATCCTCAAGAAACTATTAAACACTGAATTAAGAATACATAAAAAGGATCATATACCATAATGAAATGGGATTTATTTAAGTAATGTGGGGAGAATTCAGTACCCAAAAATCAATCAATGTCATATAATGGAATAATGAAATGAAGAGTAAAAATATGAAGGTGATGAAAAAGCCATTGAAGAAATTCTACATCCAGACATGATTAAAAGAAAAACTGTCAACAAACTCGATATTGACCGAATGTACCTGAACATAATAAGGCCATGTAAGATAATCCCACAGCTAACATACTCAGTGGTGAACAGCTCAAAGCTTTTTTTGTCTAAATCAAGAATAGGAAAAGGATGCACCCTTTTGCCACTCTTATTCTAGATACTATTGGAAATTCTAGCCAGAGTGATTATGTAAGAAAAAAGAAATATTTATTCTTGAAAGAGAGAGACAGAGTGTGAGCTTGGGAACGGCAGAGAGAGAGAGAGAGAGAGAGAGAGAGAGAGAGAGAGAGAGAGAGAGAAGGAGGCACAGAACCTGAAGCAGGCTACAGGCTCTGAGATGTCAACAATGATCTTGATGTGGGGCTTGAACCCATGAACCATGAGATCATGACCCGAGCCAAAGTCAGGCACTTAAGCTAACTTAGCCACCCAGGTACCTTAAAACTATCTTTATAGACAACATAATTATATATACAGAAACCCTAAAGACTTTACCAAAACACTGTTAAAACTAATAACAAATTTAGTAAAGTTATAGGATAAAAATTAATACCAAAACCTGTATTTTTCAGTATTTTTAAAATATCTGTCTATTTTGTTTTTTTATAATAGTTTATTGGCTAATTGGTTTCCATATAACATCCAGTGCTTCTCCCCACAAGTGCCCCCCACCATGACCATCACCCCCTCCCTCCCTTGCCCTCCCCCTTAAGTCCATGGTTCGTTTTCAGTATTCAGTAGTCTCCCTTGATCTGTATCCATCATTCTCTCCCGCTCTCTTTCCCCCTTCCTCTCCCCATGGTCCCCTGCCAAGTCTCTCCTGTTAGACCTATGAATGCAAACATATGGCATCTATCCTTCTCTGCCTGACTTATTTCGCTTAGCATGACACCCTCGAGGTCCATCAACTTTCCTACAAATGGCCATATTTCATTCTTCCTCATTGCCATATAGTACTCCATTGTATATATATATATATATATATATATATATATATATATATATACCACATCTTCTTGATCCATTCATCAGTTGATGGACATTTAGGCTCTTTCCATGATTTGGCTGTTGTAGAAAGTGCCACTATGAACCTTGGGGCACATGTTCTCCTGTGCATCAGCACTTCTGTATCCCTTGGGTAAATCCCTAGCAGTGCTATTGCTGGGTCATAGGGGAGTTCTATGGATAGTTTTTTGAGGAGCCTCCACACTGTTTTCCAGAGTGGTGTGGGTGCACCAGTTTACATTGCCACCAACAGTGTAGGAGGGTGCCCGTCTCTCTATACCCTCGCCAGCATCTATAGTCTTTTGATTTGTTCATTTTAGCGACTCTGACCAGTGTGAGGTGGTATCTCAGTGTGGTTTTGATTTGTATTTCCCTGATGATGAGTGACACTGAGCATCGTTTCATGTGCCTGTAGGCCATTTGGATGTCCTCTTTGGAGAAGTGTCTATTCAGGTCTTCTGCTCATTTCTTCACTGGATCATTCATTTTTCGTGTATGGAGTTTAGTGAGCTCCTTGTATATTTTGGATACTAGTCCTTTATTTGATATGCCATTTGCCACTATCTTTTCTCATTCTGTTGGTTGCCTATTAGTTTTTCTGATTGTTTCCTTTGCCTTGCAGAAGCTTTTTATCTTGATGTCTGTTTATTTTGAAAGAGAGACACCACATGCATACATGCAAGTAGGGGAGGGGCAGAAGAAAGAGGGAGAGAGAGAATCCCAAGGAGGCTCTGCATTTTCAGTGCAGAGTCCAACACAGGGCTCCATCTCATGAATTGTGAGATCACGACGGGAGCTGAAATCAAGAGTTGAACACTTCACCAACTGAACCACCCACTGGCCCCCAACCTGTGACATTTTAGTACACAAATAATGAGCTAGCTGGAGGAGAAATTAAGAAAGGAATCTCAGGGTGCCTGGGTGGCTCAGTGGGTTGAGCATCGACTTTGGCTCAGGTCATGATCTCTCAGTTTGTGAGTTTGAGCCTACAACGGGCTCTGAGATCATAGCTCAGAGCCTGAAACCTGCTTCAAATTCTGTGACTCCCCCTCTCTCTGTTCCTCACCCACTAGCACTTTGTCTCTCTCCCTCTCAAAAATAAACATTAAAAATAAAAAAACTTTGTTTTTAAAAAAGAAAGCAATCTCATTTACATTTGCATCTAAAATAATAAAATCCCTAAGGATGGATTTGACCAAGGAAATGAAAGACCTGTATAAGAGAGTGATAAAAGAAATGAAGAAGATACAAATAAATGGAACGTTATATAAGCTCATGGATTAGAAGAATTAATATTATTAAAATAACCTTATTTCCAAAGCAGTCTACAGATTAAATACTGGGTGGTGCTTGGGAGGCTCACTCAGCATATGACTTTTGATTTCAGCTCAGCTCAGGATTCTAGCACTGTGGGATCAAGCCCTGCATCAGGTTCTACCCTGAGCATGGAGCCGGCTTGAAATTCTATGTCTTTCTGTCTCTATCTCTTTCCTGCTCACTCTCTCTAAAATAAAATAATAAATAAATAAATAAGTTTAAAGATGCAATCCCTATCAAAATTCCAATAGCATTTCTCACAGAAGTAGAACAAACATTTCAAAATTTGTATGGACCCACAAAAGATTCTGAACAGCCAAAGCAACCTTGAGAAGGAAAAACGGAGCTGGAAGCATTATGCTCCCTGATTTTAAACTATACTAACAAGGTATAGTAATCAAAACAGTCTGATATTGGCACAAAAACAGATGCACATATCAATGGATTTGAGAGTGCAGGGAAAAACTCACAGATTTAGGGACAATTAGTTTACAACAGAGTACCCAGACACATGTAATGGAAAAGTAGCAATCTGTTCAATTAATGATTCTGGTAAAACTGGACAACCCCCAAAAAGTGAAACCAGACTACTATCTTATACCACACACAAAAAATTTAAGAAAAATGGAATAAGGACTTGAATATGATACCCAAAGTCCTAAAGTTCTGAGAAGGAAACATAAGCAGCAAGCTCTTTGATAGTGGTCTTAGCTGATGTGTTTGTAAATGCGATGCCAAGGGTATGGGAAGCAAAAGCAAAAAGAAATGAATAAGACTACATCAAATTAAAAAGCTTCTACACATTTAAGGAAATCATCATCAAAATGAAAAGGGCAACACACTGAGTCACTGAAAGTATTTGCATATTAAATATATATGTATATAAGACGTTAATATTAAAATATGTAAAGGACTCATATAACTTAAGAAAAAACTCAAACAATCCAATTAAAAATGGGGCAGACAAGCTGAATAGACTTTTTTCCAAAGAAGACATACAGATGTCCATCAGACATGAAATTGTGCTCAACATCACTAATCATCAGGGAAATTCAAATCAAAAGCAAAATGAGAGATCTTCTTACACATGTGAGAATGGACATGTGTAATCAAAAAGACAAGAAATATCAACAGTGGAGAGGATGTGGGGAAAAGGAAACCCTTTTGTCCTGATGGTGGGAATGTAAGTTGTTTCGGCTACCTTGGAAAACAGTATGGCGGTTCCTCAAAAAATTAAGGGTAGTTCTATATGATCTAGCCATTCCAGTTCTGGGTACTTACCCAAAGAAGACAAAAACACTAATTCGAAAAGATACATGCACATGTATGTTTATTGCAGCACTATTTACAATAGCCAACATTCAGGAACATTCTGGATAGAATAGATGTGATTGGTGTTTCTCTCTCTCTCTCTCTCTCTCTCTCTCTCTCTCTCTCTCTCTCTCTCTGTGTGTGTGTGTGTGTGTGTGTGTGTAAGATGGAATACCACTCAGCCATAAAGAAGAATAAAAATTTGCCATTTGTGACAGACCTTGAGGATTACTATTTTTTTTAAAAAGTTGAACTCAAGTTAGTTAACATACAGTAGGTCTTGGGTTTAGGACTAGAACCCAGTGATTCACCTCTTACATATGACACCGAGTGCTCATCCCAACAAGTGCCTTCCTTAATGCTTATCACCCATGTAGTCCACTCCCCCACCCACCTCCCCTCCAGCAGCCCTCAGTTTGTTGTCTGTATTTAAAGTCCATTATGCTTTTTCTCCCTCTCCGCTTTTATGTCATCTTTCCTTACTTTCCCCTATGTTTATCTGTTGGGTTTCTCAAATTCCACATATGAGTGAAATTATATGATATCTATTTTTCTCTGACTTATTTTGCTTAGCATGATACACTCTAGTTTCATCCACATTGTAGCAAATGGCAAGATATCATTATTTTTCATTTTTGAGCAGTATTCTTATTTTTTTGTTTATTTTTTAAATATTTTATTGTCAAATTGGTTTCCTTATAACACCCAGTGCTTCTCCCCACAAGTGCTCCCCACCATGACCTTTCACCCCTCCCTCCCCTCCCCCTTCAGTCCATGGTTCGTTTTCAGTATTCAATAGTCTCCCATGATCTGTGTCCCTCACTCTCCCCAGCTCTCTTTTACCCTTCCTCTCCCTATGGTTTCCTGCCGGGTCTCTCCTGTTAGACCTGTGAGTGGAAACATATGGTATCTATCCTTCTCTGCCTGACTTATTTCGTTTAGCATGACACCCTCGAGGTCCATCTACTTTGCTACAAATGGACATATTTCATTTTTCCTCTTGCCATATAGTACTCCATTGTATATATATATATACACCACATCTTCTTGATCCATTTTTCAGTCGATGGACATTTAGGCTCTTTGCACGATTTGGCTATTGTAGAAGGTGCAGCTATGAACACTGGGGTACATGTGCTCCTATGCATCAGCACTTCTGTATCCTTTGGGTAAATCCCTAGCACGCATGCACTATCAAAATTCAAACGGGAAGAGATAGAAAATCTGAACAGACCCATAACCAATGAAGAAATCGAATCAGTTATCAAAAATCTCCCAACGAATAAAAGCCCAGAGCCAGATGGATTCCCAGGGTAATTCTACCAGACATTTAAAGCAGAGTTAATGCCGATCCTTCTCGAGCTATTCCAAAAAATAGAAATGGAAGGAAGACTACCGGACGCATTCTTCGAAGCACATATCACTCTGATTCCTAAGCCAGGCAGAGACCCAACAACAACAACAACAACATAAACCCACAGGCCAATATCCTTAATGAATACAGATGCAAAAATACTCAACAAGATACTAGCAAATCGAGTTCAAGAGCATATAAAAAGTATTATCCATTCCTGGGTAACAGGGCTGGTTCAAATTTCGCAAATCCATTAATGTGATACACCACATCAACAAAAGAAAAGAAAAATCATATAATCCTGTCAATAGATGCTGAAAAAGCATTTGACAAAATACAACATCTCTTCTTAATAAAAACCCTTGAGAAAGTTGGGATAGAAGGAACTTACTTAAACATCATAAAAGCCATTTACAAAAAGCCCGCAGCCAATGTTATCCTCAACAGGGAAAACCTGAGAGCTTTCCCCTGAAATCAGGGACACAACAGGGATGTCCACTCTCACCATTGTTGTTTAACATAGTGTTGGAAGTCCTAGCATCCGCACTCAGAAACAAAAGGACATAAAAGGCATCAGAGTCGGCAAAGAAGAAGTCAAACTTTCCCTGTTTGCAGACGACATGATACTCTACATGGAAAACCCGATTGACTCCACCAGAAGCCTTCTAGAACTGATAAATGAATTCAGTAAAGTTGGAGGATACAAAGTCAATGTACAGAAATCAGTTGCATTCTTATACACCAAAAATGAAGCAACAGAAAGAGAAAGCAAGAAACAGATCCCATACACAATTGCATGAAAAACCATAAAATACCTAGGATTAATTAAACCTAACCAAAGATGTAAAAGACCTGTATGCTGAAAACTATAGAAGACTTATGAAAGAAATTGAAGAAGACACAAAGAAATGGAAAAACATTCCGTGCTCATGGATTGGAAGAATAAACATTGTTAAAATGTCAATATTACCCAAAGCAATTTACACATTCATTGCAATCCCCATCAACGTTGCACCAGCATTCTTCTCAAAGCTAGAACAAACTATCTTAAAATTCATATGGAACCACAAAAAACCCCTGAATAGCCAACGTAATATTGAAGAAGAAAACCAAAATGGGAGGCATCACAATCCCAGACTTTAGCCTCTACTACAAAGCTGTCATCATCAAGACAGTATGGTATTGGCACAAAAACAGACACATGGACCAATGGAATAGAATAGAGAACCCAGAACTGGACCCACAGTTTATGGCCAGTTAATCTTTGACAAAGCAGGAAAGAGTGTCCAATGGAAAAAGGACAGCCTCTTCAACAGGTGGTGTTGGGAGAGCTGGACAGCAACATGTAGAAAAATGAAATTAGACCACTTTCTGACATCATTCACAAAAATAAACTCAAAATGGATAAAGGATCTGAATGTGAGACAGGAAACCATAAAAACCCTTGAGGAAAAAGCAGGAAATAGCCTCCTAGACCTCAATCGCAGCAATTTCTTCCTCAACACATCCCCAGAGGCAAGGAAATCAAGAACAAAAATGAACTACTGGGACCTCATCAAGATAAAAAAGCTTCTGCAAGGCAAAGGAAACAATCAGAAAAACTAAAGGCAACCAACAGAATGGGAAAAGATAGTGGCAAATGGCATATGAAATACAGGGCTAGTATCCAGAATATACAAGGAGCTCACTAAACTCCATACACGAAAAATGAATGATCCAGTGAAGAAATGGGCAGAAGACCTGAATAGACACTTCTCCAAAAAGGACATCCAGATGGCCAACAGGCACATGAAACGATGCTCAGCGTCACTCATCATCAGGGAAATACAAATCAAAACCACACTGAGATACCACCTCATGCCAGTCAGAGTGGCTATAATGAACAAATCAAAAGACTATAGATGCTGGCGAGGGTATAGAGAGACGGGCACCCTCCTACACTGTTGGTGGGAATGTAAACTGGTGCAGCTGCTCTGGAAAACAGTGTGGAGGCTCCTCAAAAAACTATCCATAGAACTCCCCTATGACCCAGCAATAGCACTTCTGAGTAGTATTCAATTGAATATATATATATTTATACACACCACATCATTTTCCATCCATCAGATGATGGGAATTTGGGCTCTTTTTGTACTTTAGCTACTGTTGATAGTGCTGCTATAAACATTGGGGTGTATGTACCCCTTAATCAGTATTTTTGTGTCCTTTGGATATATTCCTAGTAGTGCAATTGCTATGTCAGAGGGTAGGTTTATTTTTAATTTTTTGAAGAGCCTCCATACTGTTTTCATGAGTGTGTCTCACCAGTTTGCATTCCCACCAACGGTGTAAGAGGTTTCCCCTTTTTCCGCATCCTTTCCAACATCTGTCATCTGTTGTTTCCTGAGTTGTTAATTTTAGCCATGCTGACAAGTGTGAAGTGGTATCTCCTTGTAGTTGTGATTTGTATTTCTGTGATCATGAGTAATGTTCGACATGTTTTCCTGTGTCTTTTAGCTATCTGGATGTCCTTTTTGGTAAAGTGTGAATTTATATTTTCTGCTTATTTGTTCACTGTGTTGTTCATTTTTTGGGTGTTGAGATTGGTAAGTTCTTTATAGATTTTGGATATTAGCCTTTTATTCTATGTGTAATTTGTGAATATCTTCTCCCAGTCAGTTAGTTGCATTTTAGTTTTGTTGATTGTTTCCTTTGCCGCCCAGAAGGTTTTTAATTTGACGAGCCACCAGTAATTCATTTTTGCTCTTACTTTAACCTTGGTATTAAGATATTTGAAGGAAGTCAGATGGAGAAAGACAGTTACATGATTTCAGTCATTTAGAATCTAAAGATGCAAGATAAACAAACCTAACAATACAAGAACTAGAGGAAGAAGGCTGGGGAGTGGGTAAAATTGTGAAGGGGGTCAACTGTATGGTGATGACTGGTATCTAGACTTTTGGTGAGTTACTTTCTAGTGTGTGGAGGTGTTGATTATAATATATATATGAAACTTCTGACATGTCATCAATTTCTTTGCATAGGCAGGCCTGGAACATACTGCTTGGTAACTTCCCAGAGACTGTTGGGTGCAGGAATGAGTCCCTAATCTGAGTCTCCTAGGGATTCCAGGACCTTAAATTGCTCAGGAGCAAAAGAGCCACCAGACTTAGGAGTTCCATGAACACTCATAGTCCAAATAAGAGGACTTCAAAAAAGTTCAAAAAGAGATTTTTTTCCATACAAGAGTTTATGGACTGATTTCATACCTATTACATCCATATATATATAATACTTTACACTTCACATAGTTACATCACAGAGATTTGATTTGTTTTTCTGTTACCATAAAAAGATGGCAGGTGAGAAATTACATAACGTATTACAGATAGAACCTTTGGGCACATAGAGGTCTGCCACATTCTTCCCAGTATAGCACAGTTCATCTTGAATCTCACAAAGTGTGATTTGTGGAATATATGTGGTTCTTAGTGACCAGAAACATAGCCTCCATTGCTTGGCTATGGTACCCAGAGTCCATACCCTTGGTATTCCTATTTTCAAAACTATCTTAACAACATGTTCAGTTAGCAATTTTTTGTATGATTTTTGTTTATTTTAGAGAGACAGAGAGAGACAGCATGAACAGGGGAGGATCAGAGAGAGAGGGAGATACAGAATCTGAAGCAGGCTCCAAGCTCTGAGCATTCAGAACAGCCTGATGCAGGGCTCGAACCCACAAACCATGAGATTATGACCTGAGCTGAAGCTGAACACTTACTGACTGAGCCATCCAGGCACCCCAGAATATGTTTCGTTTAAAAGATTAAGTTATGGCACTAAACAGTCAAATAGACCAATGGAATAGAATAGAGAACCCAGAACTGGGACCACAAATGTACAGCCAATTAATTTTTGACAAAGCAGGAAAGAGTATCCAATGGAAAGAAGACTGCCTCTTTAGCAGGTGGTGCTGGGAGAACTGGGCAGCAACATGCAGAAGAATGAAACTAGACTTCTTTCTTACACCTTACACAAAAATAAACTCAAAATGGCTGAAGGATCTGAATGTGACACAGGAAACCATCAAAACCTTCGAGGAGAAAGTAGGAAAAAACCTCCTTGATCTCAACCGCAGCAATTTCCTACTCAACACATCCCCAAAGGCAAGGGCAATGAAAGCAAAAATGAACTATTGGGACCTCATCAAGATTAAAAGCTACTGCACTGCAAAGGGAATAATCAAGAAAACTAATAGGCAACTGATGGAATGGGAGAAGATAGTTGCAAATGACATATCAGATAAAAGGCTAGTATCCAAAATCTACAAGGAGCCCACCAAACTCCACACCCAAAAAACAAATAACCCAGTGAAGAAATGGGCAAGAGACATAAACAGACACTTCTCCAAAGAGGACATCCAGATGGCCTACAGGCACATGAAAGGATGCTCAACATCACTCATCATCAGGGAAACACAAAGCAAAACCGCACTGAGATACCACTTCACACCAGTCAGACTGGCTAAAATGAACAAATCAAGAGAGTATAGAGACTGGCGAGGGTGTGGAGAGACGGGCACCCTCCTACACTGTTGGTGGGAATGTAAACTGGTGCAGCCACTCTGGGAAACAGTGTGGAGGTTCCTCAAAAAACTATCCATCGAACTCCCCTGTGACCCAGCAATAGCACTGCTAGGAATCTACCCAAGGGGTACAGAAGTGCAGATGATTAGGAGCACATGTACCCCAATGTTCATAGCAGTACTGTCAACATTAGCCAAAACGAGGAAAGAGCCTAAACATCCATCACTTGTTGAATGGATCAAAAAGATGTGTATAAAAACAGACAAATAGACCATTGGAATAGAATAGAGAACCCAAAACTGGGCCCACAAATGTATGGCCAATTAATTTTTGACAGAGCAGGAAAAGTATCCAATGGATAAAAGACTGCCTCTTTAGCAGGTGGTGCTGGGAGAACTTGGCAGCAACATGCAGAAGAATGAAACTAGACCACTTTCTTACACCTTACACAAAAATAAACTCAAAATGGCGGAAGGATCTGAATGTGACACAGGAAACCATCAAAACCTTCGAGGAGAAAGTAGGAAAAAACCTCCTAGACCTCAACCGCAGCAATTTGCTACTCAACACATCCCCAAAGGCAAGGGCAATGAAAGCAAAAATGAACTATTGGGACCTCATCAAGATAAAAAGCTTGTGCACTGCAAAGGAAATAATCAAGAAAACTAATAGGCAACTGATGGAATGGGAAAAGATAGTTGCAAATGACATATCAGAAAAGGGCTAGTATCCAAAATCTACAAGGAACCCACCAAACTCCACACCCCCCCAAAACAAATAACCCAGGGAAGAAATGGGCAGAAGACATAAACAGACACTTCTCCAAAGAGGACATCCAGATGGCCAACAGACACATGAAAGGATGCTCAACATCACTCATCATCAGGGAAACACAAATCAAAACCACACTGAGATACCACCTCATGCCAGTCAGAGTGGCTAAAAGGAACAAATCAAGAGACTATAGATGCTGGCGAGGGTATGGAGAGACAGACACCATCCTACACTGTTAGTGGGAATGTACTGGTGCAGCCACTCTGGAAAACAGTGTGGAGGTTCCTCAAAAAACTATCCATAGAACTCCCCTGTGACCCAGCAATAGCACTGATAGGGATCTACCCAAGGGATACAGAAGTGCTGATGCATAGGGGCACATGTACCCCAATGTTCATAGCAGCATTGTCAACAATAGTCAAATCATGGAAAGAGCCTTAATGTTCATCACCTGATGAATGGATCAAGGAGATGTGGTATATATACACAATGAAGTATTACATGGCAATGAGAAAGAATGAAATCTGGCCATTTGTAGGAAAGTGGATGAACCTCGAGGGTGTCATGCTAAGCGAAGTAAGTCGGTGGAGAAGGACAGATACCATATGTTTGCACTCATAGGTCTAACAGGAGAACAGGGGAAACCTAATGGAAGATTATGGGGAGGGGAATAGGGAAAGAGAGTTGGAGAGAGAGGGGGGACACAAAACCTGAGAAACTATTGAATACTAAAAACAAACCGAGGGCGATGGTGGGGGCGGGGGGGGGAGAGGAGGTGGTGGTAATGGAGGAGGTCACTTGTGGGGAAGAGCACTTGGTGTTATATATAAACCAATTTGACAATAAACTATTTAAGAAAAAAATTGAAAATTAAACTTATAAATAAAGGATTAAGTTATTACAGTTCTTTTTTTTATAATAGTTTATTGTCAAATTAGTTTCCATATAACACCACGTGCTTCTCCCCACAAGTGCCCCCCACCATGACCATCCCCCCTCCCTCCCTCCCCCTCCCCCCTCAGTCCATGGTTCGTCTCCAGTATTCAATAGTCTCCCTTGATCCGTGTCCCTCACTCATCCCCGCTCTCTTTCCCCCTTCCTCT
>PISW01005604.1:0-96156 GCA_004023785.1 Mungos mungo | reverse complement strand
TATTACAGTTCTTATCAGTGGGAATATATAACTAAAAACCTATCAGCAAGAGTTAAAAAATTAACTTGCTAACTACCCATCCCTTTCTCCCTGGAGGTAAGAATAACTGAGGTAGATTAAGCCAGGGACAGGACCTTGTCTAGAACATCTCTGCATCCCTAGTAACTGGCAGGGTAGGTGAGTTTCATTTATAAAACCTAGAAGCAAAAGCAAAACTGTTTGTGGGAATGATCTTAAGTAGATACCTTTAGTGAAGGATTAGTAATGCCACATAACATGTTGGAAAGAACTCCAAATTGAACATCTGAATTATACCTACTATTAATAGAAGGCAGGCTTGTACTACACTCCCTGGTAGGGTCTTTATATGCATCATCTTATTTGATGCTCTCTATAAGATGTAGTCTATGAAGTAACTACTACTATCAGCACCATTTTATGATAATCCTGAGGCTTGGAAAGGTTAATTTGTGCAAGGTCATACAGTCATCAAGTGGAAGGATTGGAATTCAACCCAATGCCCCAGGGTGTAACCATAATAAGTCGTGGCTCAGTTTTATTGTTTTCCCTATTGTCTCAGTCTTCTCATTGTGCATGGGAAATAGTGGCATGTCGGTCTCACAGGCTGCCGTGATGGTTGAATCTGGTCAGGTATTTGAGAAATTTAAGTCTATCTAAAATGTCAGTGCTTTGTACAGAGGGAAATGTTTATATCTCTAATATATTTTAATTAAGGTATTTTTCCATGTAGCCATGTCATCTTGGGCAGATCCTTTAGCTCCCTGGCTTCAGATTCCTCACCTGGTAATTGCAGGTATTGGACTAGATGGTCCCTAGTTTCTTGCTACTTAAATGACTCCAAGTTCATTAAAAGAAAATCTACAATCATAAGAACATGATCGGACTATTGGGAAGTGGGGAATGGATCCCAAAGGGACAAGGCAAAGTGGGGCATGAAACTAGCAGGGACAAATCTCCATGACAATCATGACTCCAGAGAGCAGGGACCTGGGGGTTTTTCTCCCTCTAATGGTCTTCTCCTATTACCTTTGTTCTTAATAAAACATTTAAGAGGATCTCCAGTTGTGGTTACATCTTTTGCTCTGAGTGGACAACTAATTACATGGCTAAAAGTTCCCATCTTGGAGAGTGATAGGGCCCAGCTGGAAAATTTCTATTGAAAAGAAATAAGCAGTTTTTAAAAAAATTTTTTTTTGAGAGTTAGAGAGACATAGAGCATGAGTGGGAGAGGGTCAGAGTGAGAGACACACACAGAATCAGAAGCAGGCTCCAGGCTCTGAGCTGTCAGCACAGAGCTCAGGGTGGGGCTCAAACCCACGAACTGTGAAATCATGACCTGAGCTGAAGTGGGCTGCTCTACTGACTGAGTCACCCAGGTGCCCCAAGAAATAAGCAGTTTAAACCTTTCCAAGAGCTCTGCTTTCTTGGGGAATCTGGGTCAAGGTGAGAGGGCAAGATTTAGTGAGAACAGTGGATTCTGTGCCATCTATTAGCCCCGTGATTCTTCCAGTAGCACCTGTGTGGAGCAAGGTTTATGGTCCTCAGTCTCTCCCATTCTTCACCTCTTCCCTCTCCCTCCTTCTCTCCTACACCCTCCATGATGGGCTCCTCCTTGGGTTCTCTTTCTCTGACCTTCTGACCTGCCTTGGAATGATTATACTCTACTGTAAAATATTAGGGATTATTCTGGGGTGAGAGATGAATGTTGGGTTACAGTTCTACAATTTCTTAAGGATGTGATCTTGAGCTCTGTTACCTTCTTTTTTTTCCACCTGTAAAGTGGGGGATAATTAGATCATTTAAAATATAATGAGACAATATTTATAAAAACCTAATAAATTTTAGAACTCAGTAATTCAGCACTGAATTAAAAATATAAATTTGTTGGCTTTCAGGGCGATTTTTTAAGATCACATATTTTGTCTACATTTGTCACCTTCAAAGACCCCAAGGACGCTTTTAATTTTTTTAAGGAGTCTGTTGTTATACTAATACTAATGAATTTAATTTCATGTTAATATGTGTGTTTGATTCATGATTTCTGAGCAAGCAGTTCACCAAGTAATGATATGACAAAGGACTCAAGTAGAAGTCCATTGGCCTTTTGCAGTACTTCACATACCTCTCCATGGTCATCTTTGGAGACCCTGTGGGTCTGGAGGCACTAGTGTGGTTAACATAGATATCAGAAATGCTTCACTCCCAAGCATAGATACTTGTTGGGTTTTTTTTTTTTTTTTGAGAGAGTGTGTGTATCCACGTGGGATAGCTTGGGAGGGGCAGAGAAAGAGAGGGAGAGAGTGGATTCCAAGGAGGCTCCACATTCCTCATGGAGCTATTTGCTGGGCTGGCTGTCACAAACCCTGAGATCATCACCAGAGGTGTAGTCAAGAGGCAGACCGTTTAACCAACTCTGTCATCCAGCACTTTGGTTATTGTTTGTCTTACCGTCTCTTTTAACATTTTTGGTTGTTTGTTTAACTTACATGGTTTTTCATTCAGCAACAGCTTCTCTCTTTTTACCATATTTTGTACCCTGAAGAGCCTTACAGATTGGCCATGTCCTTAGTAGATCATATTGGAAAACCTGTTGATTAGCTATAACCTCGTCTCTAACCAATGTTTACATCAGTCACCTTTTCTTCTCCAAACTGTCGGCATATTCTGAACACATGCAAACAATTAATTGAAGAGAGTGAATATATTCAGAATTTTTTCCATCATCCTGTATATTACCAAATTTTAGCAAGGTAAGTTTTTAGGATCAATTTTATCATGAATTATTTAACAATCCAGAGTTCTTCATCTTTATTGGTAGAATAATGAGTAACAGAAAATTCTTTTGGCTCTGGCTGCCTCTTGTTACCAGAATGTAATAAGTAAGTAAAGAGTGTTACTGCAAGTGATTGATCAGGAGCTTGAGTTAATTTTCAAGATTGATTGTTTATGTTTGTGTATGGAGGATGTTGTGCATGAAAATCTTTATTTTCAAAATATTCTCATTGTGTCTAACTCATCTTGGATAAAATAATGAAGAGATCATATTGGCAACTCTTTAAGAATAAACAGAAAGATATTCAACTCCCCAAAACCATAACTGAAATGAAATAAGACAGTTTTAGTTTTATGTCCAAAAGTGGGTGGAAGAACCATTTGTTCAAGCATATATTTATTCAGTTATGCAAACCTTAGGATACAGGATGCTTGTCACTAAATAGTGAAACGTCTGCACTGGGCCATGCACTGTACATAGTATCATCAGCTCAAGAGTGCTTGGTGGTGGTAGAACACGAAAAGTGGCATCGGGAGGTTACAGTTGCCTGGGAGAAAACAGAACCATCCGAGAGAGAAATAACCAGAATCATTAACAATATTCTTGAGTCTAGGCTCAGAGACCATGTAATTGAGAAAATAATTGCGTGAAGAGTTCCTTGACCTCTCTGTATTCGTATTGCCTTATTGAGGGTGATAATTGCTAACGTTTATTGAGCCCTTACTGTTTAAGACCTTTGTGTCATTCGGTCTTTGTAGTAATCCTATGGGGTAATATTATTAGCCTTGTTTATAGATGAGGCAACTGAGGCAGAGAGGTGAGTAACGTGGTAAGGGTGATATGGCCAGTAGGTAAAATTCAGGAAGTCCTGAAAGTCTGTTTTCTCTGTCATTTTCACTCTCTCCATTGTTTTCCCTTCCCTTCTTTTCTTTCTCAATCAGTGTGTATGATTAAGGATGTGTATATCTTAACTTGTTTCTTATAAATGTAGGAGTTGTTGAAATTTTAACAAATACAGAGACGTTTGAAGACGGGAATTAAAATCACACCAGTCATTATTTTGGCATTTTTAGTTGGGTCACATGTGTGTTAGTGTTTGTGTGAGAAAGACAGAGACAGAGTGACAGAGAGAGAAAAATAACGCAAAGAAATTTTTTCCAAAAAAGTACAATCATTTGTACCTTCAGTAGTTTAAATGTGAGTGCCCCATCCTTTGTGTTACTCCTTTCATATTAAAGGCATTACTATTTTGTCTTTATTATATTTTGTGACTATTTTTGCCTCACCAATTTTATTTCAAAAGTATTTTACTCAGATTTTTCTGACATAACCAAGTTTTAAATTGTTGTGTCATATTTTTCTCTTCTAGTTTGTTTTGTTGTTATATTTCAGAAATATTTTCTGCATACTTAGATTATATAAATGTTCATCAAAAGTTTATCCTTTATCAATCAAAATACTAAATTTATCATAATTAAGTTCTTACCAATATTTGAAATTTCTAAAATTTCTATATATTTTGACACATGTCTCTTTTGTTATAATAGTTAGTTATCAGTGTTTGTAATACTTTTTAATACCTGAAAGTTTATATCTTTTTAGTTATTAATCTTTATTCAAAGTTTTTCTTTGAAAAATGTAGTTTGTCTAAGTTTGTCTTTGCTTAGCTTGTCTCCCATAATTAACTCTTCCATGTCAAGGAGTGACACATTGTTTATGGAGCACAGGCCGTAGGTGAAATCTATTATGAACCTGTTGGTAAGCTGTTACATGATGACTGTATCATAAAGTTTATGAGCTATAGCTGTACAGTACATGGAATTGAAACTACTTACATCTTCTTTGTCTTAAAGCCCATCATAGCTTGATGGTGGCGTCAATGGACCCAGTGTAATTAAACTCAAGCAAACTAAATAGCAAATTGCTTATGTAGCTTGTGTCTTCATGGCTGCAGGTGGTTTGATTTGCTTCTAGATGAGGTCGGAATCCACATCTGCTCAGAGACAAGGATGCCTGCAGTCCACAAGGCCAGTGAAATCTCAGGAAATCCCTAAAATTAACCCATACACCTCTAGCACCATTGATCGTCCTATCCCATGGGTCCGGCTGTCACTCATGGCTCTCTGTAAGAAATCCATTATAATAACAGCCAACACCTGTTGAACAATTACTGTGTACAGATGTGTGCTGAGCATGCCCATGAGTTTTCTTATAACCCACCTAGGAATCTTATGGTCCAGGGGCTCCTAATGGTCTCATTTTATTGTGAACAAATCAGTCTTAGTGTGTTTAAGCTACCGGCATGAATTCATAAAGTGACAGGGTATCAGACAAAACTCCAAGATCTGAACCTTTAACCATGCTGTTAAAGGTACCATGCTGTTTCTCAAGTAGTAAACCACACTAAAATTGAAAAATATTGGAGTAGTAGTGGACTACACTAGCCTCCCTTTGGTACACTTGTATGAAGACTGCCCCAAGAGACTTGTTGTGTAACTTTATTGAGCACATATGCTGTGCCTCAAGAAAATAGTATCAGAGTAGTTATGTTATCGTTTTCTAAGCCAGGAAGATGATATATCAAGTACATTTACATAAAAGTTTGTGAAATTATTTATTACAAATGGGTTATTTAACTTCTCTTAAGGATAAAAGAAGAAAATTTAAAACTCTATCTAGAAGGCCATCTGCAACTGAACACTATTTCAGCTTTAATCTGGGGTGACACAACTTATGATCTTACAAAGCAGCACTTCCATAAAGAATTATCAAAGGCTTTAAGAAACTGTCAGTGAATGATCTCTGTAGGAATCACAGCATTTTTGTGTTTTTTTTCAGTTACGTTTTAACATACATATTTAACGTGCATGAAGCTTCATGAAATAATTGAGAAACTGAAACACTAACGTTACTTCTTGACAATTTGAGATGAAAATTTGGGGTCTTCTCATTGGGAGAATGAGACACCGCTTCTTTCCCAGTACTCAGAGGAGGAAACAGTGACATACATGAGAAATGTAGTGGTGTCATGTCACCTGAGTCAGCAGAATATTCGTTGTTACTTCTCTGATTTTAGAAGCACAGAGCGAATGATTGGGGAAGGAAATATTACAGAGGTCACATATTTCATCCTTTTGGGATTCTCTGATTTCCCCAGAATCCTAGCAGTGCTCTTTGTTGTATTCTACATGATAACTCTGACTTGGAACTTGGGCCTCATCATCTTAACAAGGATGGACTCTCACCTCCACACGCCCATGTACTTCTTCCTCAGTAACCTGTCCTTCATGGATATCTGCTATGTGACCTCCACAGCCCCCAAGATGCTCTCCAACTTTTTCCAAGAGCAGCACACTATCAGCTTTGTGGGTTGTGCTGTTCAGTACTTTGTCTTTTCACTCATGGGAGTGAGTGAGTCTTGTCTCATGACCGCAATGGCTTATGACCGATACGCCGCCATTTGTAATCCTCTTCTCTATTCATCAGTCATGTCACCCACCCGCTGTATTTGGATGGTGTTGGGGTCCTATCTGGCCGGACTCTTTGCTTCTGTATCACAATTGTGTGCTTTTCTTCAGCTTCACTTTTGTGGACCTAATGTCATCCACCATTTCTTCTGTGACATACCACAACTGTTAGTCCTGTCCTGCACTGACACTTTCTTTATACAGCTGTTGCTTGCTGTATTAACAGTGATCTTTGGGATCCTAAATGCTCTCATTATCGTGGTATCTTATTGCTGTATTGTCATTTCCATCATGAAGATCACTTCAGCTAAAGGCAGGTCCAAGGCTTTCAACACCTGTGCTTCTCATCTCACAGCAGTGTCCCTCTTCTATACCTCGAGTATCTTTGTCTATTTGAGTTCCAGCTCTGGTGGTTCCTCCAGCTTTGACAGATTTGCATCAGTTTTTTACACTGTGGTTATCCCCATGTTGAATCCTTTGATTTACAGTCTGAGGAACAAGGAAATCAAAGATGCCTTGAAGAGGTTACAGAAGAAGGAATGGTACTGCTGAGGTCCTGTCCAGATTTGACTTATCAGAAAACTTAAAATAATATGCACATAAGTGCACTATAGCAAAATTCATAGTGTCTTTGGATAAAGATACTATGCCAAATGGACTGACAGTGAACTGATGCAAAGACAAATGCCTTTAAGTCCTTAGGAGGTTCAGGGGCGCCTGGTTGGCTCAGTTGGTTAAGTGTTCTGCTTCGGCTCAGGTCGTGATCTCACGGTTTGTAAGTCTGAACCTGCATCAAGCTCTGTGCTGACAGCTAGCTCAGAGCCTGGTGCGTGCTTCGGATTTTGTATCTCCCTATCTCTGAACCTCCGCTGCTTGCGCTGTCTCGTTCTGTCTCTCAAAAATAAACAAAAAACATGACAAATTTTAAGTCTCTAGGTGGTTCATACTTTCACTCCACAGGGGGAATGGCATCATCATTTATAAATAATCTGCAAGTATTTGTAAAATGTTAATTAAGGTTAGAAACTTGTAACTTCCTTTTGCTTTGGAGATTGAGCCCCACTCAGTGTCAGACCTCATATCGTAAACGAGTGATACCTGACAGAGGCCCTAGGAGTGTGGAGACCTTGTTTCTCAATTATTTTGATGCAGCATAATCCAGACATGATGGTGATGGATGTTTGTTCTGTATTTCTGACCCTCGTGAGAATAAAAAGTGAGAGGATGTGCCTTCGAACACAGATTATGCTATACAGTGAGCCTGGTTTTGTCTCCTAGGGAAGAGTGCCTGAGATAGCTAAGGTCTCTTTCAGGGCTAATCATCCAATAAGTTTGGTCACATCCCAGTCTCTACCAGCTATAATCTTGTGAAGGATGGTGATTTGAATCATAAAGAGGATTAGAATGAAGGATATGGTCCCTCCTTCCCATTTACTTAGCAATCTGATGGTTTAGTTTCTTGTTTCTATTTTTAGTGGAGATTCTGATGGAAGATGATATTCAAAATCCATATCATAAGCAATAGCAATTTTTGAGGACTCAAATCTCTCTCTCCCATTAAATATGGAAAATTTACCTTTGTCTGACATGGGTGGTGTTTCACACTATCAATCATCTGATATTTCAAACATCTGTTTATGTTGGTGTGAGTAGACTTGTGTGAAAAATCATTATAAGAATAGTGTACCTGAATATTAAATATTGCAGACTAAGAACAAATATGGAAAGCTGGTATACATTCAATTAATTGTCTGTGTTGAATATATTATGTCCGGGGGATTTATGGTATGTACGGTGTGATATAATGTCTGGAATAGATGGTTAGAGTTACTCTAATTCTGATATTTTCTAGGAAGCCTCAAGAGCCAGAGAGGAAATAGATAATGAGATAGGCAGGGTTTTAACTTTGACCAGTTTTCTTTGTGTAAAGGAGAACATAACACTTTAGGTCCTGGGATCTATTTGAAAACGGAAGAGGATATCTAACAACACTGACTGCTGATTTGCCAGATTGCTCAGACCTGATCCAACAAAACAGATGTCATTACAATTGTGTATTATCCTTGGAGATTCATTGGGTTGTTAGTGCCGTTTGGAAGAGGGGGCTGTCTTCATTCTGATGAGTCATATAATTGTTCTCTTTAATTACAGATTATAAGTGAAGAGGTATTCGAAGCCTTTGCCAAGTTTCTCATGAGTTTACAAATGGACAGGATTGAGAGAAGGGGAGTCATTGACTCCCTGGGAGAGAATGTGAGGGCTTCCCCCATACCAAGGAAGTAGTGCAGTGTCCTCCGTCTCCCCCACCGTGCAAGCATAAGTCTGTTCCTTGAAGCATTGTTCTTTAAGAATGTGTAAGATGTATGAGAAGTCTTCCTAAGGAAGCATGAGGGCTTCAGTAGGAGGAGCACCTCATAGTCATTATGCTATACACTAGGTTTCCATATTTACTTCTCTCTTAGTTGCAAGGTGGTATCGTTTCAAAACACATCTCTCCAATTCCCTTGCCCCCAGGCCCTGGTAAGCACCAATGTCCTCTCTGTTTCTATGGGGTTGGCTTTTTGATTCTGCCTATTAGTGACATAATGCTGTCTTTGTCTTTTCTAGTGGACGTATTTTCTAGTGGAGTCTTAGTGGAGTGTTATTCCGCTGTACTGTGTGTCAACATCGTGTTTCCTTGATCATTATTATTACCATATGTTGGGTTTTACAAAGAATGCTGCATTAAACAGAAGAGTACAGATTATCCTTTTTGGTATCTGGTCTTTATTTCTGTTGGATGTATACCCAAAATTAGGGATGCTAGATCATATGGTAGTTCTCTAATTTTTTGAGGAATATCCATACTGTTTTTAATATCACTAAACCAAGTTACCTTTCCACCAGTAGTGTACAAGTGTTCCTTTTAATGCAAATATTCACCATGAGTTGTTTTTTAAAAAATTTTAAATGTTATTTATTTTTGAGAGAGAGAGAGAGAGAGAGAGAGAGAGAGAGAGAGAGAGAGAGAGAGAGAGAGAGGATGTCAGTGGGGGAGGGGCATAGAGAGAGGGAGACACAGAATCCATGCAGTCTCCAGGCTCTGAGCTGTGAGTATAGAGCTTGACGCAGAGCCCAAACCCATAAGCCTTGAGATCCTGACCTGAGCAGAAGTCGGATGCTCATCCAATTAAGCCACCCAGGCGTCCCTCACCACAGCTTGTTAACTCTTATCTGATGATAGCTATTCTAATCAGTGTGCATTGATATCATTGTGCTTTAGATTTGTATTCCCCTGGTGATTAGTGATGTTGGGTACTTTTTCATGTACCTGTTGGCCATTTGGATGTGTTCTAGAAAAATATCTATTCAGTTCCTCTTCCCTTATTATATTGTTTTGATTTGTTTTGTTTTGCTGTGCAGAGGCTTTTTAATTTGATATAACTCCACTTGTTGCTTTTTGCTTTTGTTTCTTGACTTTCGGTATGAGATCCAAAACAACATTTTCAAGGAGAATGTCAAAGAGTTTGTTCTATCTTTTCTTCTTGAAGGTTTATGGTTTTAGGTCTTATTTCCTACCTTTAACTCATTTAGGGCTAATTCTTGTGAATGGTAAAAGGTAGTGTTTCAATTTCATTATTATGCATAAGATGATCCACTTTTTCCAAAACCATTTGTTAAAGAGACTCTTCTTTCCCCACTGAGTATTCTCAGCTCCCTTGTTAAATAGTAGTTGACGTATAGGTGGGAGTTTCTATCTGGATTCTATTTTATTCTTTTGGTCTTTTGTCTATTTTTATTCCAGACCCATACTGTTTTGTTTAGTATTGCTTTGTAGTATAGTTTGGAATTGGGAGTGTGATGCCTCCACTTTTGTTCTTTCTCAAGATTGCTTTGGCTGGGGTGTTTTGAAATTTCATGCAAATTTTAGGATTTTTCCTATTTTGGTGAAAAATGTTATTGGAATTTTGATTGAGATTTTTGTCAATCTATAGATGGCTTTGGGTTATATGGGCATTTTGATTCATGAACAGTGGATAGCGTTCCATTTTTTCATGTGTTCTTTAATTTCATTATTGTAGTTTTAATAGTGCAGATCTTTTACCTCTTTGGTTAAGTTTATCCTTATTGTATGTTATTATTTTTTATGTTACTGCAGATGGTATGATATTTTCTTACTTATTTTTCAGGTGTTTCATTGTTAGTGTATGGACATACAACTGGTTTCTGAATGTTAATTCTATGTACTGCAACTTGACTGAATGTGTTGTTTAGTTCCAATAGATTTTTGGTTGAGTCTTCAAGACTTTCTAGATATGAGAATATTACATCTGCAATAATGACAACTTTGTTTCTTCCTTTCTGACTTAGATCCCTTTTATTTCTGTCTCTTGGCTAATTGTTCTAGCTAGTTATTCCCATACTATGTTGAGTAATTAATCCAATCATTCTCAAACTCCTTCAAAAAGTGCAAGATGAAGGACCACTTTTTTTGGTAATATAATTTATTGTCACATTTCTAACATACAGAGTGTACAGTGTGCCCTGGTTTGGGGGGTAGATTCCTGTGGTTCATTGCTTACATACAACACCCAGTGCTCATCCCAAGTGCTCTCCTAAATGCCTATCACCAATTTTCCCCTCTGCATGTCCCCCATGAACCTGTTTATGCTCTGTATTTAGGAATCTCTTATGTATTGCCTCCCTTCCTCATTGTACCTATTTTTTCGCCTTCCCCCATGGCCTTCTGTTAAGTTTCTCAAGTTCCACATATGACTGAAAACATTTGATATCTTTCCTTCTCTAACTTATTTCACTTAGCGTATACCTTCCAGTTCCATCCACATTGCTGCAAATGGCATGGTTTCGTTGTGTCTCATTGCCAAGTGATACTCCATTGTGTGTATAAACCACGTTTTTTGATCCATCCATCAGTTGTTACACATATAGGCTCTTTCCATGATTTGGCTATTGTTGAAAGTGCTGCTATGAATATTGGGGTAGATGTGCCGCTATGAATCAGCACTCCTTTATCCTTTGGATACATTCCTAGTAGTGCTATTGGTGGGTCATAGGGGAGTTTTATTTTAATTTTTTGAGGATTCTCCCCACTGTTTTCTACCAACAGTGCAAGAGGGTTCCTGTTTCTCCATATCCTGGCCAGGATGTGTTGTTTCCTGAGTTGTGAATTTTAGCCACTCTGACCAGAGTGAGGTGGTATCTCAGTGTGGTTTTGATTTGTATTTCCTTGATGATGAGTGACGCTGAGCATCGTTTCATGTGTCCTTGGCCATCTGGATGTCCTCTTTGGAGAAGTGTCTATTCATGTCTTCTGCCTATTTCTTCACTGGATTATTTGTTTTCCAGGTGTTGAGTTTGGTAAGTTCTTTGTAGATTTTGGATACTAATCCTTTTTCCAATGTGTCCTTTGCAATATCTTTTCCCATTCTGTTGGGTGTCTTTCAGTTTTGTTGATTGTTTCTTTTCCTGTGCAGAAACTTTTTATGTTAATGAAGTTACAATAGTTCATTTTTTGTTTTTAATTCCCTTGCCATTGGAGACATGTCGAGTCAGAAACTGCTATCAATGAGGTCAAAGAGTCTTTCTTCTCTAGGGTTTTGGTAGTTTCCTATCTCACATTTAGGTTTTTTATCCATTTTGAGGTTTTTTTTGTGTATAGTGTGAGACAGTGGTCTAGTTTTATTTTTCTGCATGTTGCTGTCCAGTTTCCCAGCACCATATGCTAAAGAGACTCTTTTTTTTTATTCCCCATTGGATATTCTCTTCTGCTTTGTCATAGATTAGGTGGTCATGCATTTTTGGGTCCAATTCTGGGTTCTCTATTCCTTTCCAGTAGTCTGTGTGTCTCTTTTTGTGCCAATAGCATATTGTCATGATGCTAACAGTATCCTTTGTAGTAGAGGCTGAAGTCTAGGATTGTGATGCTTCCTGATTTAGTTTTCTTTGTCTCTTTGGGGTGTTTTCTAGTTCCATATAAATATTAGGATTCTTTGGTCTAGCTTTGAGAAGAATGCTGGTGCAATTTTCATCGGGATTGCATTGAATGTGTAGTTTGTTTTGGGTAGTATTGCATTTTAAGAATATATTATACTTCCAGGCCAATGGCATGGATAGTTTTTCTATTTTTTTTAATCTTCAATTTCCTTCATATATTTTCTGTAGTTTTCAGCCTACAGATATTTTACATCTTTGGTTACTTTTATTCCTAGGTATTCAATTGTTTTTGTTTGTATTTTATATTTTAATATATTTTGTTTGTATTTAATGGGTTTTGTTAATGGGATTGATATCTTGGTCTTCTCTGTTGCTTCATTATTGGTGCATAGAAATGAAGCTAATTTCTGTACGTTGATTTTGTATCCTGCGACTTTGCTTAATTCATGTATCACATCTCGCAGCTTTTTGGTGGAATTTTTTGAGTTTTCTGTGTAGAGTATCATGTTCTGTGAAAGTGAATGTTTGGCTTCTTCTTTGCCAATTTGATGCCTTTTATTTCATTTTGTTGTCTGAGAACTGATGCTAGGCCTTCCAAAACTATGTTAAACAGCAGTGGTGATAGTGGACATCCCTGTTGTGTTCCTGATCTTGGGTGACAGCTCTCAGATTTTCACTCTTGGGGGTGATATCAGCTGTGGACCTTTCATACATGGCTTTTCTGAAGTTTACGTTTGAATAAATACTTCTAAACTCATTAAAATTTTTCTTAACCTTTTTATTTATTAATTATTGAGAGACAGAGAGAGACAAAGCATTATCATAGGAGGGACAGAGAGAGGGAGAGACACAGAATCCGAAAAAAGCTCCAGGCTCTGAGCTGTTGGCACAGTGCCCAATGTGAGCCTTGAACTCACAAACTGCGAGATCATGACCTGTGCCTAAGTCAGATACTTAACTGACTGAGCCACCCTGGAGACCCTGAAACTCATTTATTAAGGGAAGCTTTACACTAATCTCCATCCCCTAAAAAAGGCAAGGACGTCAAAAGAAGAGAAAAGAAAACTGCAGCCCAGAATGCCTGGTGAACGTAGATGCAAAAATCCTCAAGAAAATATTGTAGATTGAATTAAGAATACATAAAAAGGATCATAACCATTATCAAATGGGGTTTATTTCAGTTATGCGGGTATAATTCAACATCCAAAAATCAATCAATGTCATATAACATTAATGAAATGAAGAGTAAAATATAATCATGCCAATAGACGAATAAAAAGCATTATAAGAAATTCTCTTTCCAGACATGATTTTAAAAAACTGTCAATAAAGTAGATATTGACTGTACCTGAACATAATAAGGCCATGTAAGGTAACCCACAGCTAACATACTCAGTGGTGTAAAGCTCAAAGCTTTTTTGTCTAAATCAAGAATAGGACAAGGATACACTCTCTTGCCATTTTTATTCTACATAGTATTGGAAATTCTAGCCAGAGTGATTGGGCACGAAAAAGAAATAAAATGCATTCAAGTATGAAAACATGATGTAAAATTGTCTGTCTTAGTTTTTTTTAATTTTGTATTTATTATTGAAAGAGTGGGGGATGTGAGTGGGGGAAGTGCAGAAAGAGAGGAAGGCACAGAATCTGAGGCAGGCTACAGGCTCTGAGCTGTCAGCACATATCTGATGTGGGGCTTGAACCCATGAACCATGAGATCATGACCTAAGCCAAAGTCAGACACTTAAGCCAACTGAGCCACCCAGGCACCCTAAAACTCTGTTTTTAGACAACATAATTATATATACAGGAAATGATAAGACTTTACCAAAACACTGTTAGAACTAATAACAAATTTAGTAAAGTTATAGGATAAAAATTAATACCAAAACCTGTATTTTTCAGTATTTCCTAAATGTTTATTTATTTTGAGAGAGAGACACCACATGCATGCATGTGAGTAGGGGAGGGGCAGAAAGAAAGAGGGAGAGAGAGAAATCCAAGCAGGCTCTGCATTTTCAGCACAGAGTCCAACGACGGGCTCCATCCCATGAACTGTGAGATCATGACCTGAGCTAAAATCGAGTTGAACGCTTCACCAACTGAACCATCCACTGGCCCCCAACCTGTGACATTTTAATACTCAAATAATGAGCTAGCTGGAGGAGAAATTAAGAAAGCAATCTCAGGGTGCCTGGGTGGCTCAGTGGGTTGAACATTGACCTCGGCTCAGGTCATGATCTCTCGATTTGTGAGTTTTAGCCTGCATTGGGCTCTGTGCTCACAGCTCGGAACCTGAAACCTGCTTCAGATTCGTTGACTCCCTCTCTCTCTGTCCCTCACCCACTAGCATGCTCTCCTTCTCTATCAAAAATAAATATTAAAAATTAAAAAAATAAATGTGTGTTTTTTAAAGGAAAGCAATCTTATTTACGTTTGTATAAAAAATAATAAATTCGAGGTATGAATTTAACCAAGGAATTGAAAGACCTGTATAAGACAATGATAAAAGAAATGAAGAAGATACAATTAAATGGAAAGTTATATAATGCTCATGGATTGGAAGAATTAATATTGTTAAAATAACCTTATTTTCCAAAGCAGTCTACAGATTAAATGCTGGGTGGTGCTTGGGTGGCTCACTCAGTGTCTGACTCTTGATTTCAGCTCAGGTCATGATCCTAGCATTGTGGGATTGAGCCCTGCATCAGGCTCTACCCTGAGCATGGAACCTGCTTGAGATTCTCTCTGTCTCTCTGTCTCTCTCTCTCCCCTGCTCACTCTCTCTAAAATAAAATAATAAATAAATAAAACTTTTTAATGATGCAGTCCCTATCAAAATACCAATAGCATTCCTCACAGAAGTTGAACAAACATTTCAAAACTTGTATTGAACCACAGAGTATCCTGAACAGCGTAAGCAACCTTGAGAAGGAAAAGTAGAGCTGGAGGCATTATGCTCCCTGATTTTAAACTATACTAACATGCTACAGTAATCAAAACAGTATGTTATCGGCACAAAACTAGAAGCATATATCAATGGATTTGAGATGGCAGGAAGAAACTCACACATTTAGGGACAATTAGTTTACAACAGACGACCCAGACACATGTAATGGGAAAAAAAGCACTTGCCTTGTTTAATGGTTCTGGAAAAACTGGACAGCCCCATACAAAAAAATGAAACTAGACTACTATCTTATACCACATGAAAAAATTAAGAAAAATGGAATAAGAACTTGAATATGAGACCTAAAGTCATAAAATCCCGAGAAGGAAACATAAGCAGCAAGCTCCTTGACATTGGTCTTAGCTGATGTGTTTGTAGATGCAATGCCAAGGGTAAGAGAAACAAAAGCAAAAAGAAATGAATAGGACTACATCAAATTAAAAAGCTTATATACAGTTAAGGAAACCATATCAAAATGAAAAGGGCAACACACTGAGTCACTGAAAGTATTTTCAAATTAAATATATATGTATATAAGAGGTTATTATCCAAAATATGTAAAGAACTCATATAACTTAACAAAAAACTCAATCCAATTAAATTGGGGCAGACAAGCTGAATAGACTTTTTTTTGAAAGAAGACATACAGATGTCCATCAGACATGAAATTGTGCTCAACATCACTAATCATCAGGGAAATTCAAATCAAAAGCAAAATGGGAGATCTTCTTACACATGTGAGAATGGCTAATATCCAAAGGACAAGAAATAACAACAGTGGAGAGGTTGTGGAGAAAAGGAAACCCTTGTGTCCTGTTGGTGGGAATGTAAGTTGGTTCAGCTACTGTGGAGAACAGTATGGAGGTTCCTCAAAAAATTAAGGGTAGATCTATATGATCTATCCATTCCAGTTCTGAGTATTTACCCAAAGAAGACAAAAACACTAATTCAAAAAGATACATGCACATGTATGTTTATTGCAGCACTATTTACAATAGCCAACATTCAGGAACATTCTGGATAGAACAGATGTGATTGGTGTGTTTCTGGGTGTGTGTGTGTGTGTGTGTATGTAAAATGAAATACTACTCAGCCATAAAGAAGAATTAAAATTTGCCATTTGTTATGGACCTTGAAGGATTACTATTTTTTTTTAATTTAAACTCAAGTTAGTTAACATACAATGTGGTCTTGGCTTCAGGAGTAGAACCCAGTAATTCACCTCTTACATATGACACCGAGTGCTCATCCCAACACGTGCCTTCCTTAATGCCCATCAGCCATGAGATCCATCCCTCCACCCACCTCCCCACTAACAGCCCGAAGTTTGTTGTCTGTATTTTAGAGTCTATTATACTTTTCCTCCCTCTCTGCTTTTATGTCATCTTTCCTTACTTTCCCCTATGTTTATCTGTTGAGTTTCTCAAATTCCACATATGAGTGAAATTATATGATATCTATTTTTCTCTGACTCACTTATTTTGCTTAGCATAATACACTCTAGTTTCATCCACATTGTAGCAATGGCAAGATGTCATCATTTTTCATTGCTGAGTAGTATTCAATTAAAAAATATATATATATATATACCATATTCTTTTTCCATCCATCAGTTGATGGTCATTTGGGCACTTTTTGTACTTTGTCTGTTGTTGATAGCGCTGCTATAAATATTGGGGTGTATGTATCCCTTCAATTCAGTACTTTTGTATCATTTGGATAAACTCCTAGTAGTGCAATTGCTGTGTCAGAGGGTAGGATTATTTTTAGTTTTTTGAAGAGCCTCCAAACTGTTTTCCTGAGTGTCTCTCACCAGTTTGCATTCCCACCAACGGTGTAAGCGGATTCCCCCTTTTCCACATCCTTTCCAACATCTGTCATCTGTTGTTTCCTGAGTTGTTAATTTTAGCCATGCTGACAAGTGTGAAGTGGTGTCTCCTTGTGGTTTGGATTTGTGTTTCTCTGATCATGAGTAATGTTGAGCGTGTTTTCCTATGTCTGTTAGCTATCTGGATGTCTTCTTTGGAAAAGTATCAATTCATATTTTCTGCCCATTTGTTCACTGTGTTGGTCATTTTTTGGGTGTTGAGATTGGTAAGTTCTTTATAGATTTTGGATATTAGTCCTTTATTCTATGTGTAATTTGTGAATATCTTCTCCCAGTCAGCTAGTTGCCTTTTAGTTTTGTTGATTGTTTCCTTTGCTGCCCAGAAGCTTTTTATCTTGATGAGCCACCAGTAGTTCATTTTTGATTTTATTTTAACCTTGGTATTAAGATATTTGAAGGAAGTCAGATGGAGAAAACTGTTACATGATTTTAGTCATTTGGAATCTAAAGACGCAAGATAAACAAACGTAACAATACAAAAAGTAGCGGAAGGAGGCTGGGGAGTGGGTAAAGTTGTGAAGGTGGTCAACTATATACTGATGACTGATAACTAGACTTTTGGTGGGGTCACTTCCTAGTGTGTAGAGGTGTTTATTATAATATATACATGAAACTTCTGTCACGTCATGAATTTCTTTGCATAGGCAGGCCTGGAGCATACTGCTTGGTACCTTCCCAGAGACTGTTGGGTGCAGGAATGAGTCCTTAATCTGAGCCCCCTAGGGATTCCGGGACCTTAAATTGCTCAGGAGCAAAAGAGCCACCAGACTTGGGAGTTCCATGTACAGTCAAAGTCCAAATAAGAGGACTTCATAAAGTTTAAAATGAAATTTTTTTCCATATCAGAGTTTATGGACTAATTTCATACATATTACATTCATACACACACACACACACACATATATATATAAACATATATGTATTTATGTATGTATATAATACTTTACATTTCACATAGTTAACATCACATAGATTTGATTTCTTTTCTGTTACCATATAAAGATGCAGGTGATAAATTATAAACAGATATTACAGATAGACCTTTGGGCACATAGAGGTCAGTCACATTCTTCCCAATATAGCATCAATTCATCTTGAATCTCACGGTGTGTGATTTATGGAACATATGTTGTTCTTAGTGACCAGAAACATAGCCTCCATTGCTTGGCCATGGTACCCACAGTCTATACTCTTGGTGTTTTTATCTACAAAACTATCTTAAGAACATGTTCAATTAAAAATATTTTTTAATGATTTTTATTTATTTTAGAGAGACAGAGACAGTGTGAGCAGGGGAGGATGAGAGAGAGAGTGAGATACAGAATCTGAAGCAGGTTCCAGGCTCTGAGCTAGCTGTCAGCCCACAGCCTGACTTAGGACTTGAACCCACGAACCCTGAGATTGTGACCTGAGTTGAAGCCGGACGCTTAACCGACTGAGCCACCCAGGTATCCCAGAACATGTTCAGTTTAAAGGATTAAGTTATGGCACAAAAACAGACACATAGACCAATGGAATAGAATAGAGAGCCCAGAACTGGGACCACAGATGTATGGTCAATTAATTTTTGACAAAGCAGGAAAGACTATTCAATGGAAAAAAGACTGCCTCTTTAGCAGGTGGTGCTGGGAGAACTGGGCAGCAACATGCAGAAGAATGAAACTAGACTACTTTCTTACACCTTACACAAAAATAAACTCAAAATGACTGAAGGAACTGAATGTGAGACAGGAAACCATCAAAACCCTTGAGGATAAAGTAGGAAACAACCTCCTTGACCTCAACCATAGCAATTTCCTACTCAACACATCCCCAACGGCAAGGGAAATGAAAGCAAAAATGAACTCTTGGGACCTCATCAAGATAAAAAGCTTGTGCACTGCAAAGGAAACAGCCAAGAAACCTAATGGGCAACCGACAGAATTGAAAAAGATAGTTGCAAATGACTTATTAGATAAAGGGCTAGTATCCAAAATCTACCAAACTCCACACCTGAAAAGCAAATAACCCAGTGAAGAAATGGGCAGAAGATATAAACAGACACTTCTCCAAAGGGGACATCCAGATGGCCTATAGGCACATGAAACGATGCTCAACATCACTCATCATCAGGGAAACACAAATCAAAACCACACTGAGATATCACCTCATGCTAGTCAGAGGGGCTAAAAGGAACAAATCAAGGGACTATAGATGCTGGCGAGGGTGTGGAGAGACGGGCACCCTCCTACACTGTTGGTGGCAATGTAAACTGGTGTAGCCGCTATGGAAAACAGTGTGGAGGTTCCTCAAAAAAACTGTCAGTAGAACTCCCCTAAGACCCAGCAATAGCCCTGCTAGGAATTTACCCAAGGGATACAGAAGTGCTGATGCATAGGGGCACATGTACCCCAATGTTCAAAGCAGCACTGTCAACAATAATCAAATCATGGCAAGAGCCTAAATGTTGATCATCTGATGAATGGACCAAGAAGATGTGGTATATGTATACAATAGAGTATTACATGACAATGAGAAAGAATGAAATATGGCCATTGGTAGGAATGTGGATGAACCTCAAGGGTGTCATGCTAAGCGAAATAAGTCTGGTGGAGAAGGACAGATACCATATGTTTGCACTTATAGGTCTAACAGGAGACCAGGAGACCTAATGGAGGACCATGGGAAGGGGAAGAGGGAAAGAGAGTTTGGGAGAGAGGGGATGCTACTTGAGAGACTATTGAATACTGAAAAGGAACCGAAGGTTGAAGGGGGAGGGGGAGAAGGGAAAAGAGGTGGTGGTGTTGGAGGAGGGCACTTGTGGGGAAGAGCACTGGGTATTATATGGAAACCTATTTGACAATAAACTATTTAAAAATAAAAAATAAATAAATAAATAAATAAAAGATAAAAGAAAAGAAAAATAAAATTAAAATAAACCCTAGAAGCAAAAGCAAAACTGTTTGTGGGAATGACCTTAAGTATATACCTTTAGTGAAGGATTACTAATGCGGCATAACATGTTGGAAAGACCTCAATTCAGAACATCTAAGTTATATCTACTATTAATAGAAGGCATGCTTGTACTACACTCCCTGGTAGGATCTTTATATGCATCATCTTATTTGATGCTCTCTATAAGATGTACTCTATGAAGTAACTACTACATTCAGCACCATTTTATGATAATCCTGAGGCTTGGAGAAGTTAATTTGTTCAAGGTCACACAGTCATCAAGTGGAAGGATTGGAATTCAACCCAATGCCCCAGGTTGTAACCATGATAAGTCGTGGCTCAGTTTTATTGTTTTCCCTATTATCTCAGTCTTCTCATTGTGCATGGGAAATAGTGGCATGTTTGTCTCACAGGCCGCCGTGATGGTTGAATCTGGTCAGGTATTTGAGAAATTTAAGTCTATCTAAAATGTAAGTGCTTTGTACAGAGGGAAATGTTTATATCTCTAATATATTTTAGTTAAGGTATTTTTCCATGTAGCCATGTCATCTTGGGCAGATCCTTCAGCTCCCCGGCTTCAGATTCCTCACCTGGTAATTGCAGGTATTGGACTAGATGGTCCCTAGTTTCTTGCTACTTAAATGACTCCAAGTTCATTAAAAGAAAATCTACAATCATGAGAACGTGATCGGACTAAGGGGAAGTGGGGGAAAGGATCCAGAAGGGACATGGCAAAGTGGGGCATGAAACTAGCAGGGACAAATCTCCATGACAATCATGACTCCAGAGAGCAGGGACCTGGGGGTTTTTCTCCCTCTAATTGTCTTCTCCCATTACCTTTGTTCTTAATAACACATTTAAGAGGCTCTCCAGTTGTGGGCATCTCTCTTACTCTGAGTGGACAGCCAATTTCATGGCCAAAATTTTCCATCGTGGAGAGTGATAGGACTCAGCTGGAAAATTTCTATGGAAAAGAAATAAGCAGTTTTTTAAAATTTATTTTTGAGAGTGAGAGAGACATAGAGCATGAGTGGGGGAGGTCTGAGAGAGAGAGAGAGAGAGAGAGAGAGAGAGAGAGAGAGAGAGAGAGACAGAATCAGGTTCCAGGCTCTGAGCTGTCAGCACAGAGCTCGGGGTGGGGCTCAAACCCATGAACTATGAAATCATGACCTGAGCTGAGGTGGGCTGCTCTACCGACTGAGTCTCCCAGGCGCCCCAAGAAATAAGCAGATTTAACCTTTCCAAGAGCCTCTGCTTTCTTGGGGAATCTGGGTCAAGGTGAGAGGGCAAGATTTAGTGAGAACAGTGGATTCTGTGCCATCTATTAGCCCCGTGATTCTTCCAGTAGCACCTGTGTGGAGCAAGGTTTATGGTCCTCAGTGTCTCCCATTCTTCACCTCTTCCCTCTCCCTCCTTATCTCCTACACCCTCCAGGATGGGCTCCTCCTTGGGTTCTCTTTCTCTGACCTGCCTTGGAACGATTATACTCTCCTGTAAAATATTAGGGATTATTCTGGGGTGAGAGATGAATGTTGGGTTACAGTTCTACAATTTCTTAAGGATGTGATCTTGAGCTCTGTTACCTTCTTTTTTTTTCACCTGTAAAGTGGGGCATAATTAGATCATTTAAAATATAATGAGACAATATTTATAAAAACCTAATAAATTTTAGAAGTCAGTAATTCAGCACTGAATTAAAAATATAAATTTATTGGCTTTCAGGGCGATTTTTTAAGATCACATATTTTGTCTACATTTGTCAACTTCAAACACCCCAAGGTGTTTAAGGAGTCTGTTGTTATACTAATACTAATGAATTTAATTTCATGTTAATATGTGTGTTTGATTCATGATTTCTGAGCAAGCAGTTCACCAAGTAATGATATGACAAAGGACTCAAGTAGAAGTCCATTGGCCTTTTGCAGTACTTCACATACCTCTCCATGGTCATCTTTGGAGACCCTGTGGGTCTGGAGGCACTAGTGTGGTTAACATATATATCAGAGATGCTTCACTCCCAAGCATAGATACTTCTTGGTTTTTGTTTTTTTTAGTTTAGTTTTTTTTTTTTTTTGAGAGAGTGTGTGTATCCACGTGGGATAGCTTGGGAGGGGCAGAGAAAGAGAGGGAGAGAGTGGATTCCAAGGAGGCTCCACATTCCTCCTGGAGCTAGTTGCTGGACCGGCTCTCACAAACCCTGATATCTTCGCCAGAGGTGTAGTCAAGAGTCGGACTGCTTAACCAACTCAGTAACCCAGCACTTTGGTTGTTGTTGGTCTTACTGTCTCTTTTAACCTTTTCTGTTTGTTTAACTTTTGTGGTTTTTCATTCAGCAACAGCTTCTCTCTTTTTACCATATTTTGTACCCTGAACAGCCTTAAAGTGTGGCCATGTCCTTAGTAGATCATTTTGGAAAAGGCGTTGATTAGCTATAACCTCGTCTCTAACCAATATTTATATCAGTCACCTTTTCTTCTCCAAACTCTCGGTATATTCTGAACACATGCAAACAATTAATTGAAAAGAGTTAATATATTCAGAATTTTTTCCCTCTTCCTGTATATTACCAAATTTTAGCAAGGTAAGTTTTTGGGATCAATTTTATCATGAATTCGTTAACAATCCAGATTTCTTCATCTTTATGGGAGACAGATGAGTAACATAAAATACTTTCAGCTCTGGCTGCCTCTTAATACCAGAATGTAGTAAGAAAGTAAAGAGTGTTACTACAAGTGATTGATCAGGAGCTTGAGTTAATTTTCAAGATTGATTCTTTGTGTTTGTGTATGGGGGATGTTGTGCATGAAATTTTATACTTTCAAAATATTCTCATTGTGTCTAACTCATCTTGGATAAAATAATGAGGAGATTATATTGGCAACACTTTAAGAATAAACAGAAAGATTTTCATCCCCCAAACCATAACTGAAATGAAATAAGACAGTTTTAGTTTTACATCCAAAAGTGGGTGAAAGAACCATTTTTTCAAGCATGTCTTTATTTAGTTAAGCAAACCTTAGGATACAAGATGCTTGTCACTAAATAGTGAAACATCTCCACTGGACCATGCACTGTACGTAGTATCATCAGCTCAAGAGTGCTTGGTGGTGGTAGAACACGAAAAGTGGCATCGGGAGGTTACAGGTGACTGGGAGACAACAGAACAATCTGAGAGAGAAGTAACTAGAATCATTGACAATATTCTTGAGTCTAGGCTCAGAGACCATCTAATTGAGAAAATAATTGCGTGAAGAGTTCCTTGACCTTTCTGTATTTTTTTTGCCTTATTGAGGGTGAAAATTGCTAAGGTTTATTGAGCCCTTACTGTTTAAGACCTTTGTGTCATTCGGTCTTTGTAGTAATCCTATGAGGTAGTATTATTAGCCCTGTTTATAGAAGAGGCAACTGAGGCAGAGAGGATAATAACGTGGTAAGTGTGATTATGGTCAGTAGGTAAAATTCAGGAAGTCCTGAAAGTCTATTTTCTCTGTCATTTTCACTCTCTCCATTGTTTTCCCTTCCCTTCTCCTTTTCTTTCTCAATCAGTGTATATGATTAAGGATGTGTATATCTTAACTTGTTTCTTATAAATGTAAGAGTTGTTGAAATTTTATCAAATACAGAGACTTGTAAATAAGGCCATTAAAATCACACCAGTCATTATTTTGGCATTTTTAGTTGGGTCACGTGTGTGTTAGTGTTCGTGTGAGAGAGACAGAGATAGAGTGACAAAGAGAGAAAAATAATGCAAAAAATTTTTTTCCTGAAAAGTACAATCATTTGTTCCTTCATTAGTTGTAAAAATGAGTGCCCCATCCGTTGTGTTATTCCTTTCATATTAAAGGCATTACTAAATTGCCTTTATGATATTTTGTGACTATTTTTCCCTCATCAATTATATTTCAAAAGTATTTTACTCAATAGATTTTTCTGACATAACCAAGTTTTAAATTGTTGTATCATATTTTTCTCTTCTAGTTTCTGTTTTGTTGTTATAGTTTAGAAATATTTTCTGCATACTTAGATTATATAAATATTCATCAAAAGTTTATCCTTTATCAATTTAGAATACTAAATTTATCATGTTTTAAACTCTTACTAATATTTAAAGTTTCTAAAATTTCTATATATTCTTTTGACACATGTCTCTTTTCTAAGGATAGTGAGTTATCAGTGTTTATAATACTTTTTAATATCTTAAAGTTTATATCTTTTTAATTATTAATCTTTTTTCAAGTTTTTATTTGAAAAACGTAGTTTGTCTAAGTTTGTATTTTCTTAGCTCATCTCATTGATTAACTCTTCCATGTCAAGGAGGGACAGATTGTTTACGGAGCACAGGCCGTAGCTGCAGTCTATTATGGATCTGTTGGTAAGCTGTTACATGATGACTGTATCAATAAAGCATTATGAGCTATAGGCGTGCAGTATGTGGAATTGAAACTACTTATGTTTTCTTTGTCTTAAAGCCCATCATAGCTTGATGGTGGTGTCAATGGATCCAGTGTAATTAAATTTAAACAAACTAAATAGAAAATTGCTTATGTAGCTTGTGTCTTCATGGCTGCAGGTGGTTTGATTTGCTTCTAGATGAGGTCTGAATCCACATCTGCCTAGAGACAAGGATGCCTGCAGTCTACAAGGCCAGTGACGTCTCAGGAAATACCTAAAATTAACCCACACAGCTCTAGCACCATCGACAGTCCTATCCATGGGTCCAGCTGTCACTCATGGCTCTCTGTAAGCAATCCATGATAATAACAGGAACACCTGTTAAGCAATTACTGTGTACAGATGTGTGCGGAACAGCATGCTCATGAGTTTCCTTATAACCCACCTAGGAATCTTATGGTCCAGGGGCTCCTAATGTTCTCATTTTGTTGTGAGCAAGTCGGTCTTAGTGTGTTTAAGCTACTGGGATGAATTCATAAAGTGACAGGTATCAGAAAAAACTCCAAAATCTAAACCTTTAACCACAGTGCCATGCTGTTTCTCAAGTAGTAAAACACACTAAAATTGAAAAATATTGGGGTAGTAGTGGGCTACACTAGCCTCCCTTTGGTAAACTTGTATGAAGACTGCCCCCAAGAGACTTATTCCATAACTGTATTGAGCACATATGCTGTGCCTGAAGAAAATAGTATCATAGTAGTTATGATATAGTCTTCTTGGCCAGGAAGAAGAGACATCAAGCACATTTACATAAAAGTTTGTGAAATTAGTACAAATGGGTTAATTAACTTTTCTCAAGGGTAAAAGAAGAAAATTTAAAAATTTATCTAGAAGGCCATCTGGAACTGAAGGGCTATTTCGGCTTTAATCTGGGGTGATGCCACTTATGATCTTACAAAGCAGCAGTTCCATAATGAATCATCAAAGGCTTTAAGAAACTGTCAGTGAATGATCTCTGTAGGAATCACAGCATTTTTTGTGTTGTTTTTCAGTCACGTTTGAACATACATCTTTAACGTGCATGAGGCTTCATGAAATAATTGAGAAACTGAAACACTAAAGTTACTTCTTGACAATTTGAAATGAAAAGTTGGGGTCTTCTCATTGGGAGAGTGAGACATCGCTTCTTTCCCAGTACTCAGAGGAGGAAAGAGTGGCACACCTGAGAAATGTAGTGGTGTCATGTCACCTGAGTCAGCAGTACATTCTGTCACTTTTTTGAGTTTAGAAGCACGGAGCAAATGATTGGGGGAGGAAATATTACAGAGGTCACTTATTTCATCCTTTTGGGATTCTCTGATTTCCCCAGAATCCTAGCAGTGCTCTTTGTTGTATTCCTGCTGATCTACATGATGACACTGACTTGGAACTTGGGCCTCATCATCTTAATAAGGATGGACTCTCACCTCCACACGCCCATGTACTTCTTCCTCAGTAACCTGTCCTTCATGGATATCTGCTATGCGACCTCCACGGCCCCCAAGATGCTCTCCAACTTTTTCCAAGAGCAGCACACTATCAGCTTTGTGGGTTGTGCTGTTCAGTACTTTGTCTTTTCACTCATGGGACTGAGTGAGTCTTGTCTCATGACAGCCATGGCTTATGACCGATACGCCGCCATTTGTAATCCTCTTCTCTATTCATCAGTCATGTCACCCACCCGCTGTATTCAGATGGTGCTGGGGTCCTATCTGGCCGGACTCTCCTCTTCTGTATCCCTGTTGTGTGCCTTCCTTCAGCTTCACTTCTGTGGACCTAACGTCATCCACCACTTCTTCTGTGACATGCCCCAACTGTTAGTCCTGTCCTGCACTGACACTTTCTTTGTACAGCCTTTGATTGCTGTATTAACAGTGATCTTTGGGATCCTAAATGCTCTCATTATCGTGGTATCCTATTGCTGTATTGTCATTTCCATCATGAAGATCACTTCAGCTAAAGGCAGGTCCAAGGCTTTCAACACCTGTGCTTCTCATCTCACAGCAGTGTCCCTCTTCTATACCTCGAGTACTTTTGTCTATTTGAGTTCCAGCTCTGGCAGTTCCTCCAGCTTTGACAGATTTGCATCAGTTTTTTACACTGTGGTTATCCCCATGTTGAATCCTTTGATTTACAGTTTGAGGAACAAGGAAATCAAATCTGCCTTGAGGAGGTTACAGAAGAAGAAATGGTACTGCTGAGGTCCTGTCCAGATTTGACTTATCAGAAAATTTAAAATAATATGCACATAAGTGCACTATAGCAAAACTCATACTGTATTCAGATAATGAAAGCTTAATTTGAAACAGATATTATGCCAAATGGACTGACAGTGACTTGAATCCATGCAAACACAAATGCCTTTAAGTCCTTAGGAGGTCATATTTTTACTCTACATGGGGAATGGCATCATCATTTATAAATGATCTGAAAGTATTTATAAAATGTTAAGGTTTAGGAACTTGTAACTTCCTTTTGCTTTGGAGATTGAGCCCCCTGCTCAGTCTCAGACCTCTGACCATAAATGAGTGATACCTGATAATGGCCTCAGGAGTGTGGAGATCTTGTGTCTCAAATATTTTGATGCAGCATAATCCAGACAGGTTGGTGATGGATGTTTGTTCCATATTTCTGACCCTAGTGGGAATAAAAAGTGAGAGAGGATGTGCCTTTGAACACAGATAATACTGTACAGTTAGCCTGGTTGTGTTTCTTGGGGAAGATAGTCTGAGATAACTAAAGTGTCTTTCAGGCTAATCATCCAATAAGTTTGGTCACATCTCAGTCTCTACCAGCTATAATCTTGTGAAGGAAAAGGTGATATGAATCATAAAGAGGAATAGAATGAAGGATATGGTTTCTTCCTTCCCATTTACTTAGGAGTCTGAATGTTTGGTTTCTTGCTTCTAGTTTCAGTGGGGATTCTGATGGAAGATGATTTTCAAAATCCGTATCATAACCAATAGCAATTTTTGATATTATACGACTGAAACCTCTTTCTCGCATTAAACTGGAAAATTTACCCTTGTCTGACACAGCTGGTGTTTCACACTATCAAATCATTTCTGATATTTCAAGCATCTGTTTATGTTAGTGTGAGTAGTCTTGTGTGAAAATTTGTTATAAAAATAGAGTAATGCAGGCACCTGGGTGGCTCAATTGGTTAACTGGCTGACTTTGGCTCAGCTCATGATATCATTGTTCATGGGTTCGAGTCATGCAGCGGGCTATGTGCTGACATCTCAGAGCCTAGAGCCTGCTTCAGTTTCTGTGTCTCCCTCTCTTTATGACCCTCTCCCATGCATGTTTGGTTTCTCTCTGTCTCAATAATAAATAAAAACATAAACAATAGAGTTACTGAATATTAAATATTGCAGACTAAGAACATATATGTAAAGCTGATATACATTCTTTTATTGTCTGTGTTGAACATTTTATATCTTAGAGATTTATGGTTTTGTATAGGATGATATAATGTGTGGAATAGATTGTTAGAGTTACTCTAATGCTGGTATTTTCTAGGAAGACTCAAGAGCCAGAGAGGAGATAGAGAATGCAGTAGGCAGGGTTTTTAACTTTAGCCAGTTTTCTTCTGTAAAGTAGAATTAAATCTTTTGGTTCTTGTGATCTGTTTTGAAAAGGGAGCAAGATGTGTAAGAACACTGACTGCTTATTTGCCAGATTGCTACGACTTGAACTAACTGATATAAAGCAGATGTTATTACAATTACATATTATCTTTAGAGATTCTTTGGGTTTTCAATGCTGTTTGGGGGGGATCTTAATTCTGATGAGTCACATAATCGTCTCTTTAGTTAAGATTGTAAATGAAGAGTCATTTGATGCCTTTGCTAAGGCATTTCATGAGATTGCAGATGGACGGGATTGACAGAAGGGGAAGCATTGAATCTCTGGGAGAGAATGTGAGGGCTTACTCCTTATCAAGGAAGTAATGCAGTATGAATAAAGGATGTGTGCTCCCACTCCCCACAATGTGCAAACATAGGTATGTTCTTTGAAGCATTGTTCTTTAAAAATGTATAAGGGTGTACGGGAAGTCTTCTTAAGGAACCATGAGGGCTTTAGTAGGAGGAGAACCTCATTATCATTATGCTATGCATTAGATTTCCATATTTATTTTCTTTCAGTTGTAAGGTTGTACCCTTTAAAGAAATATCTCTTCAATTTCCTTGTCCCCCAGGCTCTGGTGAACACCATTGTACTCTCTGTTTCTGTGGGTTTGGCTTTTGATTCTGCATATTAGTGCCAACACACAGCTTATATCTTTGTCTGATTTATCTCATGTGCCATAATGCACTTAGGGTCCATCCATGTTGTCTCAAATGTCAAGATTTCCTTCATACTCCACTGTACTGTTTGTCAACACTTGTCTTCTTTATCATTCTTTATTATTCCATATCTTGGCCATTATGAATAATGCTGCAATAAACATGGGAGTGCATGGGGTTTTTTGGCATCCTGTTTCTATTTCTGTTGAATGTATACCCAGAAGTGAGGTTGGTGAATCATATGGTAGTTCTTTAATCTTTTGAGGAACATCCATACTGTTTTTAATAGTGGTTAAACCAAATTACCTTTCCACCAAAGTGTACAAGTATTCCTTTTGGACATTTGAAGAATATTGATTGGTTCATGAACTTGGGATATATTTCCACTTTTTTGATGTGTTCTTTAATTTCATCAATGTATTTTAGTTTTAATAGTACAGATCTTTTACTTCCTTGCCTAAGTTTATTCTTAAGTATTTTATTGTTTTTAACATTACTGTGAATGGTACAATATTTTTTCCCTTCTTTTTCAGGCGTTTCACTGTTAGTGTATAGAAATGCAACTGGATTCTGTATGTTGATTTTATGTACTGCAACTTTCCTGAACTTGTTGATTAGTTCCAATAGATATTTGGTTGAGTCGTTGGGATTTTCTAGATACAAGAATATACCATTTGCAATAATGACAGTTTTCTTTCTTCCTTTCTGATTTAGATGCCTTTTATTTCTTTCTCTTGTAATTGCTCTAGCTAGGGCTTCCAGTACTACGCTGAGTAAGTGTGGTGAGAATGGACACTCTTGTTTTGTTCTTGATCTTAGAAAAAAAGATTTTAACCTTTCATTGTTGAGTGATATTAAGTGTGGATTTCTCATTTCTGGCCTTTATTATGTTGAGGTCAGTTCTTTCTATACCCAATTTGTTGACAGTTTTATTTAAGAAAGGATGTTGTATTTTTTCAAATCCTTTCTCTGAATCTATTGAGATGATATGCTTTTTATCTTATATTCATGCGGTGCATCACATTTATGGTTTTGTGTATGTTGAACTATCCTTGTCGGGACAATATCCATTTAGTAATGGCAGATGATCCTTTAATGAATTTGGCTTTCTGATATTTAAGTTTGATTTTTTGCATCTATATTCATCAGGGACATCGGTCTATAATTTTCATGTAGTGTTCTTATCACTCTTTGGTATCAGGATAATGTTGGGATCAGAAAATGAGAGAGAGAGAGAGAGAGGAGAGGAGAGAGAGGAGAGAGAGAGAGGAGAGAGAGAGAGGAGAGAGAGAGAGAGAGAGAGAGAGAGAGAGAGAGAGAGAGAATCCAAAGCAGGCTCCAGGTTCTGAGCTGTCAGCATAGAACCCGATGTGGTTCTGGAACCCACAAACTGCGAGATAATGACATGCACCAAAGTCAGATGCTTAATCAACTGAGACACACAGATGCCCCTAAACTTTATCAAATATTTAAAGTAGAATTAATACCAATCATCCTCAAACTCTTCCAAAAAGTGGAAGATGAAGAACCCCCTTTTTTTCCCCAAGGGAGGAACTGTCTTTTTACTTTGAAATAATAGGTGGCTTCATAGTGGTGAGATGTGCTTCCCCCATCAAGGAAATGGTGGGGAGCAGTGTCTGTAGAGCTCAGATGCTTAGGATGTGCTTCAGGAAAGCTTGGTAGTTGATACAGCCCTTACTGCCCTCATGTCCTGCCAGAACAGTCTCCACCTCCTCTTAAGTCATCTCTCCCAGGGCGATGAGGATGTGTCTGAGGTCTGCTCCCACGATTTTGCTGTTCCCCTCTTTGTTTACCATGCAAAGCCACTCCAGGTAGTCCTTACATGTGCCTTGGTCCCAGTTTTTGGTTAACTTCCTAGAGCATGGGAAGAAAAGTCTAAACTCATTTTATAAGGGCAGAATTACCTTAGTATCAAAAACAGATAAGGACACCAAAAGAAAAGAAAATTACAGCCCAATATGTCTGATGAACATAGATGCAAAAATTCTCGAGAAAATATTGCACATTGGGTTCAAGAATACGTTAAAAGAATCAAATACCATAACCAAGTGGGACTTATTTGAGCTACTTGAGGATATTCAACATCCACAAATCAATCAATGTGATATAACACATGAATAAAATGAAGGGTAAAAATATGATCATGCCAATATATTTAGAAAAAAGCTCTTGAGAAAATTCAACATCCAGCTAGAATTAAAAAAAAAAACTGTCAACAAACTGGGTATGGATGGAATATACCTCAACATGATAAGGCCATATAAGATATTTCCACAGCTAACATTATACTCAGTGGTGAAAAGCTCAAAGCCTTTCCTCTAAATCAAGAACAGGACAAAGATGTTCCCTCTCACCACTTTTATTCTACATAGTTTTGGAAGTTCTAGTCAGATTGATTGGGCAAGAAAAAGAAATAAAATGCATTCAAATAGGAAAAGATGATGTAAAACTGCCTCTCTTTATAGATAACACGATTCTGTACATAGAAAACCCAAAAGACTTTAATAAAACAGTTAAAACTAAGAACAAATTCAGTGAAGTTACAGGATAAAAATCAATATATAAAAACCTATGACATTTAAAAGTATTTTAAAAAATGTTTATTTACTTATTTTGAGAGAGAGAGAGAGAGAGAGAGAGAGAGAGAGAGAGAGAGAGAGAGAGAGAGAGGCAGAGAGAGAGGAAGAGATAGAATCCCAAGCAGGCTCCACACTGTCAGAACAGAGCCTGACATGGGGCTTGATACCATAAACCATGAGATCATGGCCTGAGCCCAAATCAAGAGTTAGACACTTAACTTACTGAGCCACCCAGGCACCCTAAAACCTGTGACATTTCTATCACAAATAATGAACTAGCAGGAGGAGAGATTAAGAAACCAATCTCATTTCCAATTGTATAAAAAATGATAAAATCCCTAAGAATGAATTTAACCAAGGAAGGGAAAGACCTAAAATGATGATCAAAGAAATTGAGCAAACACAAATGAATAGAAAGTTATATAATGCTCATGGATAGGAAGAATTAATATTGTTAAAATGACCTTAATTTCCAAAACAATCAACAGATTAAATGCAGTCCCAGGGCACATGGGTGGTTCAGGTGCTTGAGTGTCTGCCTCTTGATGTTGGCTCAGGTCATGATCCCAGTATCATGGGATTGAGCCCTGCATTAGGCTCTACCCCGAGTATGGATCCTGCCTGAGATTCATTCTCTCTCTCTCTCTCTCTCTCTCTCTCTGTCTCTCTCGCTCTCACTTTCTCTATTTCTCTCAAAAAAAAAACAACCCCAAAATAAATAAATAATTTAAAAAAAGCAATTCCTATCAAAATTCTAATATCATTCTTCACAGAAGTAGAACAAACAATTCCAAATGTTGTATGGAACCACAAAAGATCCTGAATACCCAAAGCAACCTTGAGAAGGAAGAACAGAGCTGGGGACATTATGCTTCTTGATTTTAAACCATACTAACAAGCTATAGTAATCAAAACAATATTATATTGGCACAAAACAGATGCAAATATCAATGAAATTGAGAGGGCAGAAAAAAAGTCACACATTTATAAACAATTAATTTACAGTAAAGGAGCCAAGAACATACTATGGGGAAAAAAGCAGTCTCTTCAAAAAATGGTGCTGGTAAAACTGGACAGCCCCTGAAAAAAAAAAGAAACTAGACTACTATCTTATACCATATAGAAAATTAAGCCAAAATGGATTAAAGACTTGAATATAAGACCTAAAATCATAAAATTCCTAGAAGAAAATATAAGCAGCAAGTTCCTTTGCATCAGTCTTAGCTGATGTGTTTGTAGATGGGATGCAAAGTGCAAGGGAAATGAAAGCAAAAACAGTAAAATGAGACTACATCAAATTAAAAAGTTCTACATAGTGAAGAAAACTATCATTAAAATGAAAAGGGCAATGAACTGAATGGCAGAAATTATTTGCGAATGATATATCTGACAAGGAGTTAATATCCAAAGTATATAAAAAGTACTTTTACAACTCAACAACAAAAAACCCAAACAATCCAATACCATACTGTCTTGATGACTACAGCTTTCTAGTACAGGCTGAAGTCTTGGATTGTGAGGTCTCCTGCTTTGGTTTTCTTTTCCAACATTACTTTGGCTATTCAAAGTCTTTTGTGGTTCCATACAAATTTTAGGATTGTTTTTTCTAGCTCTGAGAAGACTGCTAGTGCAATTTTGATTGGGATTGCATTGAATGTGTAGATTGCCTTGAGTAGGATTGACATTTTAACAATATTTGTTCTTTCAATCTATGAGCATGAAATGCTTTTCTATTTCTTTTTGTCTTCTTGAATTACTTTCGTAAGTTTTCTATAGTTTTCAGCATACAAATCTTTTACATCTTTGATTAGGTTTATTCCTAGGCATTTTATGGTTCTTGGTGCAATTGTAAATGGAATCAATTTCTTGATTTCTCTTTCTGTTTCTTCATTATTGGTGTATAGAAATACAAACAATTTCTGTACATTGATTTTATATCCTGTGACTTTACTGATTTCATGTATCAGTTCTAGCAGCTTCTTTCAGGTTTTCCACATAGAATATCATGTTGAAAGTTTGACTTCTTTGCCAGTTTGGATGCTTTTTATTTCATTTTGTTGTCTGATTGCTGGGGCTAGGAATTCTAACACTATGTGAAGCAACAGTGGTGAGAGTGGACATCCTTGTCGTGTTCCTGACCTCATGGGGGAAGCTCCCAGTTTTTCCCCATTGAGGATCATATTAGCTTTGGGCCTTTCATTTATGGCTTTTATTATGTCAGAGAACTCAGAATTGGACTCACAAATGTGCGGCCAACTAATCTTTGACAAAGCAGGAAAGATTATCCAAAGGAAAAAAAGACAGCAAATGGTGCTGGGAGAACTGGACAGTAATGAGCAGAAGAATGAACCTGGATCACTCTTTTACACTATACACAAAAATAAATTCAAAATGGGTGAAAGAGCTAAATGTGAGACAGGAAATCATCAAAACCATTGACTTCAGTTGCAGCAGCTTCTTACTTGACACATCTCCGAAGCAAGGGAAATAAAAACAAAAATGAACTACTGGGACCTCATCAAGAGAAAAAGCTTCTGCCCAGCAAAGGAAAGAATCAACAAAACTAAAAGGCAACTGATGGAATGGGAGAAGATATTTGCAAATAACATATCAGATAAAGGGTTAGTATCCAAAGTCTATAAAGAATTTACCAACTCAACACCTGAAAAATAATCCAGTGAAGAAATGAGTAGAAGACATGAATATATATACACCTTTCCAAAGAAGATATTCAGATGGTGACCAACAGACAGGAAAAGATGCTGTACATCGCTCATCATGAGGATATATAATCAAAACCACATTGAGATACCACCTCACATCGGTCAGAGTAGCTAAAATTAACAACTCTGGCAACAACAGATGTTGGCAAGGATGTGAAGAAATTTCACTGTTGTTGGGAATGCAAACTGATGCAGCCGCTCTGGAAATCAGTGTGGATTTTCTTCAAAAAATTAAAAATGGAACTCCCCTATGACCCAACAATAGCAGTACTAGGAATTTATCCAAAGGATACAGGAGTGCTGATTCATAGGGGCACATGCACCCCAATGTTTATAGCAGCGATATCAACAATAGCCAAATTATGGAAAGAGCCCAAATGTCCACCAACTGATGAATGGATAAAGAAGATGTGGTTTGGGGCACCTGGGTGGCTCAGTTAGGTAAGCCTCCGACTTCAGCTCAGGTCATGATCTCACAGTTCATGGGTTTGAGCCCAGCATCGGGCTCTGGGTTGACAGCTCAGAGCCTGGAGCCTGCTTTGAATTCCGTGTCTCCCTCTCTCTCTCTGCCCCATCCCCTGCTTGTACTCTGTCCCTCTCTGTTTTGAAAATAAATAAACATTAAAAAAAAAAGATGTGGTTTATATATACAATGGAACACTACTTGGCAATGAGAAAGAATGAAATCTTGCCATTTGCAACAATGTGGATGGAACTAGAGGGTTTCATGCTAAGTGAAATAAGTCAGTAAGAAAAGGATGGATATCATATGTTTTCACTCATATGTGGTATTTTAGAAACTTAGGAGAAGACAATGGGGGAAGGGAAGGGGAAATAGTTTCAAACAGAGAGGGAGGCAAACCATAATAGAATCTTACATACAGAGAACAAACTGAGGATTGATGAGGAGGTGGAGGGGAGGGGAATATGGGTGATGGGCATTGAGGAGGGCACTTGTTGGGATTGAGGAGGGCACTTGTCGGGATGAGCATTGGGGGTTGTATATAAGCAACGAATCATGGGAATCTACTCCTGAAGCCAAGAGCACACTGTTTACACTGTATGTTAGCTAACTTGATGATAATTTATATTTTAAAAAAATTTTTAAGGCTGATTAAAATGGACAGAGGACTTGAATAGACTCTTTTCCAAAGAAGATGTACAGATGGCCAACAGACACATGAAAATATGGGACTCATATCAGGGAAATGCAAATCAAGCACACAAGATACCACCTTACACAAGTGAAAATGGCTAGTATCAAAAAGACAAGAAGTAACAACTGTTAGAGAGGATATGGAGAAAAGGGAACTTTTGTGCACTGTTTGTAGGAATGTAAGTTGGTTTAGCCACTGTGGAAAACAGTATGGAGGTTCCTCAAACTTTGGATATTTATCCAAAGTAGACAAAAAAAACTAATTCAAAAAGATATATGCACATCTATGTTTATCACAGCATTATGTATAATAGCCAACCAAGCCAAGTGTCCATCAATAGATGAATGGATAAAAACGATGTGGTGTATCTGTCTCTATCTCTATCACATTATATATATAGTGGATATGTATCACACACACATATATAAATATAAATATAAATAAATATATATATATAGTATAACATATTATATGTCTGTGAATACTACTGAAGCTTAAAGAAGTATGAAGATTTGTCATTTGTGACAGTGTGGATAGACTTTGACTGTATTACCGGATGTGAAATAAGTAAGATGGAGAAAGACAGTTATCATATGGTTTCACTTATATTTGGAATCTAAAGACATAAGTAAACATAATGATACCCAAAAAATCATAGATACAGAATATAGCTATGGTTACCAGAGAGGAAGGAGGTTAGGAGTGGGTAAAATGGTGAAGGGGGTCAAATATATGGTGATGACTGATAACCAGACTTGGTGGTGATCACTTTGTAGTGTATATATAGATGTTGACTACAATGTACACCTGAAACTGCTATAATGTCATCAATTTCTTGGCGTAGGGAGTCCTAGAGTATGCTGCTTGGTATCTTCCAGAGACTTTGCAAGACTTCAGAAATGATGATTATTGTGGTATGTTTAGGGTGCAGGAACTGAGTCCCTGATCTGAGCCCCTTGGGATTCCAGGACCTTAAGTTGATCAGAAGCAGAAGAGCCACCAGACTTGAGAGTTCTATGAACATTCAGAGTCCAAATAAGTGGACTTCAAAAAAAATTTAAAAAGATTTTTTTCATACAAGAGTTTATGGACTAATTTCATACATATTGCATTCATATTTATACACTATATTTCACAAAGTTACATCACATAGACTTACTTTTCTGTTACCATATGAAGATGGCAGGTGAGAAATTAAATTACATACATTACAGATATAAACTTTGGGCACCCAGAGGTTGCCACATTCATCCTAGCATAGCAACAATTCATCTTGAATCTCACAATGTGTGATTTGTGGAACATATATGGTTCTTACTGACCAGAAACATGGCTTCCATTGCTTGGTCATGGTGCCCACAGTCTATACTTTTGGTGTTTCATCTTTAAAACTATCTTAAGAACCTGTTCAGATTCAAGGATAAAGTTATTATAGTTCTTAGCAGGGGGGAATATATAACTACTAACCTATCAGTGAGATTTAAATAATTAACTCATTGCCCACCCCACCCTTTTCTCCCTGGAGGTAAGAATAACTAAAGTATATCAAACCAAGGATGAGACTTGTCTAGAGTATCTCTGAATCCCTAGTAACTGGCAGGATAGATGAGTTTCATTTCTAAAAACCTAGAAACAAAAAAACCGTTTGTGGGAATGATCTTAAGTATATATTTTTAGTGAAGGATTAGTAATGCAGCATAACCTGTTTGAAAGAACTCCAAATCAGAACATACAAATTGCACCTACTGTTAACAGAAGTTATGCTTGTATTATACCCCCTGGTAAGTGCTTTATATGGATTATTTAATTTGATTCTCTCTATGTACTCTATGAAGTAGCTACTACTATCAGTCCCATTTTATGATAATCCTGAGGTTTGGAGAGGTTAATTTGTTCAAAGTCACACAGTCATCAAGTGGGAAGGTTGGAATTCAACCCAGATTGGTTGATGCCCATGTCCCAGGTTGTAACCATGATAAGTTGTGGCTCTGTCATGAATTGGTTTTGTTGTTTTCCTCATTGTCTTTGTTTCCTCATTATGCATAGGAAATAATAGCATGTCTGCCTCACAGGGCTGCTGTGATGATTGAGTCTGGTCAGGCATTTGAGGAAATGTATTTATGTATATATTTAAATATCTAATTTATTTTAATTAAGGTGTTTTACCAGCTACCCATGTCATCTTGAGCAAATCAGTTAGCTCCCTGGCTTTGGGTTCCTCACCTGGTAATTGCAGGTATTGGACTAGATGATCTCTACATTCTTTCCAGCTCTAATGACTCTTCAGTTTCCAATATTAAGGCTACAATCATGAGAACATGATTGGACTATGGGGAGGTGGGGAATGGACCCAGAAGGGACATGGCAAAGTGGGGCATGAAATTAGCAGGGACAAAAACTCCATGACAACCATGACTCCAGAGAGCAAGTACCTGGGGTTTTTTTTTCCCTCTCTAATTGTCTTTTTTCGTGTTACCTTTCCTCTTAATAACATATTTAAGGGGATTGCCAGTTGTGGGCATCTCTCTTGCACTGAGTGGACAGCCAGTTTCAAGGCCAAAGGGCCCCATCCTGGAGAGCAATAGGGTACAGCTGGAAATTTTCTTTGGAAAAGAAATAAGCAGTTATAACCTTTGGCAAGAGCTCAGTCTTTTTGGAGAATCTGAGTCAAGGTGAGAGGGCAAGATTTAGCAAGAACAGTGGATTCTGTGCTATTTTAATAGCCACGTGATTCTTCTAGTAGGACCTGTGTAGAACAAGGTTTATGGTCCTCAGTCTTTCCCATTCTTCACCTCTTCCCTCTTCCTTCCTCACTTCCACACTCTCCATGGTGGGCTCTTCCTTGGGTTCTCTTTCTTCTACCAAATGCCTCTGACCTTCCTTGAAAAGATGAAACTCTACTCTAAAATATCAGAGATTAGTCTGGGGTGAGGGTTGAATGTTGAGTTCCAGTTCTGCCATTTCTTAAGGATGTGATCTTAAGCTCTCTTACCTTCTGTTTTTTCACCTGTAAAGTGGGGGATAATGAGATCATTTAGAATCTAATGAGACAATGTTTATAAAGCCTAACAAATTTTAGAAGTCAATAATGAGCACTGAATTAAAAATAACAATTTACTGGCTTTCAGGGGAATTTCTTAAGATCACACATTTTTATCTAGGTTTTCCAAATTTATCCATCCCAAGGACCCTTTTAATTTAAATTTTTTCCTTGAGGATTATATTTTTTAAAAGATACTAATTTAATTGCCATTTACATAAATAACTTGATTCATAATTTCTGAGTAGCAAAACGCAAGCTGTTCACTAAATAATGATATGACAAAGTACTCAAGTACAATTCCATTGGCTTTTTGAAATACATCAAATACCTCTCCATGGTCTTCTTGGGAGACCCTGTAGTTCGGGAGGTACCAGGGTGGGTAACACAGAAATGAAATGCCCCAATTCAGGCATATGTAGTTGTTAGTTTAACTATCTCTTTTAACCTATTTTTAAAACTTGTTCTTCATTCAAGCAACATCATGGCTTTCCTAACCTGACTTTGTACCCTGCACAACCATGGCCATGTCCTTAGTTATCAGAATTTAAAAGGTTTTGATTAGCTAAGTGTACATAATAAAATGCCTAATTAATATCTACATCAGTCACCTTTTCTTTTAATTGTCTTGGAGATGGAGAACACATGTAAAAACTTAACCAAAGAGAGTGAATATATCCAGAGTTTAACCAGATATATTTTATTTAAATGTATTCTAAAACAAAGTTTAGCCAGATGTATTTTTATTATGAATTAGTAAACGATTTACAATTGCTTATCTTTTTTAGGAATGATGAGTTACATAAAATACTTATAGCTCTGACTGCCTTTGTTAGCAGAACGTAATAAGAAAGTGAAGAGTTTTACTGCAAGTGATTGAATAGGAGATTGACTTATTTTCACAGAATCAATAGATTATTTTGGTGTATTGGAAGATGTTGTGCACAGAAGTTAATATTTGCAAAACACTTTCATTGATTCTAACTCATCTTGGAAAAATAATGAAGAAATTATACTGGCAACACTTTAAGAGTAAACAGAAAGATTTCCAAGTTCCCAAAACCATAATTGAAATGACATAAGACAATTTTAGCTTTACACCCAAAAGTGGGTGAAAGAACCATTTGTTCAACATGTATTTATTCAGTCACACAAACATCAGGATACAAGATGCATATCACTAAATAGTGAAACATCTCCGCTGGACCATATACTGTACATGGTTTCATCAGCTCAAGAGTATTTGGTGATGGTAGAACACAAAATGTGGCATCAGAAGTTTACAGCTGACTGGGAGATAACAGAACAATACAAAATAGAAATAACTATAGTAATCAATTAACAATATTCTTGAGTCTAGGCTCAGAGACCATCTAATTTAGAAAATAATTATGTGAAGAGCTCCTTCACCTTTCAGTATTCATTTGCCTTATTTTTCTTTCACTGAGGAATGATAATTGCTAACATTTATTGAGTGCTTACTGTTTGAAGCCTTTTATCATTCAGTCCTTGCAACAGTCATATGAGGTAGTATTATTACCTCTGTTTATAGATGAGGCAACTGAGGCACAGAGAGGTTAATTAATAACTTGCAAAGGGTGACATGGACAGTAGGTAAAATTCAGGAAATTCTGAAAGTCTGTTTTCTCTTTCATCTCACTTTCTCCATCATTTTCTTTTCACCCCTCTTTTTCTTTCTTATTCTGTGTTTATGAGTAAGGATTTGTATGTCTTAATAACTCTTTTCTTATTTATAGGAGTTGTGGAAAATTTATCAAATACAGAGACATTTAAGGAAGTCAATAAAAATTAAAGATCATTACTTTTTTTAAACAATTTTTTAATGTTTTGTTTATTTTTGATATAGAGAGAGATAGAGCATGGGAGGGGGAGGGGGAGAGAGAGGGGAGACACAGAATCCGAAGCAGGCTCCAGGCTCTGAGCAGTCAGCACAGAGCCCAATGCGGGGCTCGAACCCACGAACGAGAGATCATGACCTGAGCCAAAGTTGGAGGCTTGACTGACTGAGCCACCTGGCCGACTGAGCCACCCAGGTGGCTCAGTCATTGCTTTTGACTTTTACAATTCATTCACATGTTGTGTGTGGTCTGTGTTTGTTTGTATGTGTTGTGTGTGTGTGTGGGAGAGAGAGACAGACAGAGATAGAGGTATTATATAAAGCAAAATTTTTTTCCTCCAGGAAGGTAGAATAATTTCTACTCTCATTAGTGGTAAATGAGAATTCCCCATTCCCTGATTCATATTAAGGGTATTACTATATTGTCTTTTTTATCTTTTGTAACTATTTTTCCCTCATCAATTGTACTTCAAAAGTATTTCATATAGGTAAATTTTTCTGATGTAACCAACCAAGTTTTAAAGTGTTATATCATATTTTTCTCTTATAGTTTCAGTTTGGGTGTGTTGTATTTCAAGATTTTTTCTGCATACCAAGATTATATAAATGCATTACAATAGTTTAACCTTTATACATTTAAGTACTTATGATTCATTAAAACTTGTCAATATTTAAATTTTTCTAAAATTTTTATATATTCTTCTGAACTACTTTTTATAAGAATAGTGAGTTATCAATGTTTATAATACTTTTTATTATTTGAAAGTTCATTTCATTTTAATTATTACTCTTTTTTCAAAAACTTCTTATCTGTTCTCATTGATTTACTCTTTCATCTCAAGGAAGGACAGATTGTTTATGGAGCATAGGCCATAGCTGCAATCTACTATGAATCTGTTAGTAAGCTCTAATATGATGACCATATCAATACAAAAGTATGAACTATAGCTATATAGTACTTGGTAATTGAAATTAGTTACTTTTTCACTGTATCAAGGCCCATTATAACTTGATGCTATTTGTCAATGGATCAAGGTCAAACTCAAGCAACCTAAATAGAAACTTAATTATGTGGTTTATGTCTTCATGGCTCCAGGGGGTTTGATTTGCTTCCACATGAGGTCTGAATCTACATGTGCCTAGAGGCAATGATTCCTGACACTGGTCTACAAGGCCAGTGATGTCTCAGGAAATATCTCAAATTAACCCATACAACATTAACGCTGTTGACATTCCTATCCATGGGTACAGTTGTCGCTCATGGTTACCTGTAAGCAATCCAGGATAATAACAGCCAACACCTATAGAACAATTACTGTGTACAGATGTGTTCTGAGTATCCTCATGAGTTTTCTTATAAACTTTTTAGTAACCTTATAGTCCAGGGGCCCTTAATGTTCTCACTTTATTTTGAGTAAGTCAATCTTAGTGTGTTTGAGCTACTGGGACAAATTCATAAAGTGGGAGGGTATCAGACAAAATTCTTAAAGTCTGAGCCTTTAACCACAGTACCACGTTGTTTCTCATGTAGTAAAATACCTTAAAATTGGGAAAAAATTGGGGGTCAACATTGAGCTTCCCTTTGGTACATTTGTATGAAGACTGCCCCAAGAGACTTGTTCCATAACTTTAGGGGCACATATGCTGTGCCTCAAGAAAATATCATCAGTGCCAAGTTATGATATAGTTTTCCAGGCCAGTTGGAAGATGACATATCAAATACATTTACATAAAACTTTGTGAAATTATTACAAATGGGTTAAGTAACTTTTATTAAGGGTAAAAGACAAAATTTTAAATATTTATCTAGATGGCCATCTGGAACTGAAGAGCTATTACAGTTTTAGTCTGGAGGTGATGCCACTTATGCTTTTATAAAGCAGCATTTATGTAATAAATTATCAAAGGCTTTTAAAAAAAACTTTCAATGAATGATCTCTGTAAGAATCACAGCATTTGTTGTTTTCAGTTCTCAAAGTTGAAAATATCTCTGATTTTCATGAAACTTCATGAAATAATTGAGAACCTAAAACATTAAAGTCATTTCTTGATAATTTGGGATGAAAGCTGTCTCATCAAGACAGTGAGAGATTCATTCTTTCCCAGTACTCAGAGGAGGAAAGAACGACACATATGAGAAATGTAATAGTGTCATGTCACCTGAGTCAGCAGAACATTTGTTGTTACTTCTCTGATTTTAGAGCATGGAGCCAATGATTAGGGGAGGAAATATTACAGAGGTCACTTATTTCATCCTTTTGGGATTCTCTGATTTCCCCAGAATCCTAGCAGTGCTCTTTGTTGTATTCCTGCTGATCTACATGATGACTCTGACTTGGAACTTGGGCCTCATCATCTTAATAAGGATGGACTCTCACCTCCACACGCCCATGTACTTCTTCCTCAGTAACCTGTCTTTCATGGATATCTGCTATGTGACCTCCACAGCCCCCAAGATGCTCTCCAGCTTTTTCCAGGAGCAGCAAACTATCAGCTTTGTGGGTTGTGCTGTTCAGTACTTTGTTTTTTCAGTCATGGGACTGAGTGAGTCTTGTCTCATGACAGCCATGGCTTATGACCGATACGCCGCCATTTGTAATCCTCTTCTCTACTCATCAGTCATGTCACTCACCCGCTGTATTTGGATGGTGCTGGGGTCCTATCTGGCCGGACTTTCTGCTTCTGTATCCCAGTTGTGTGCCATACTACAGCTTCACTTCTGTGGGCCTAACGTCATCCACCACTTCTTCTGTGACATGCCCCAACTGTTAGTCCTGTCCTGCACTGACACTTTCTTTGTACAACTCTTGACTGCTATATTAACAGTGATCTTTGGAATAATAAATTCCTTTATCATCATAATATCCTATGGCTATATTGTCATCTCCATCATGAAGATCACTTCAGCTAAAGGCAGGTCCAAAGCTTTCAATACCTGTGCTTCTCATCTGACAGCAGTGTCCCTCTTCTATACCTCAGGCATGTTTGTCTATTTGAGTTCCAGCTCTGGCAGTTCCTCCAGCTTTGACAGATTTGCATCCGTTTTTTACACTGTGGTTATTCCCATGTTGAATCCTTTGATTTACAGTCTGAGGAACCAGGAAATCAAAGATGCCTTGAAGAGGTTACAAAGGAAGAGATGGTACTGCTGATGTCCTGTCCGGATTTGTCCTATCAGGAACCTTAACCTTCAATAATATGCACATGCACTATAACAAAATTCATACTGTCTTTGAATAAAGAAAGGTTAGTTTGACACAGATAAAATGCCAAATGGACTGACAGGTGACTTCATTCCACACAAACGCAATATGTTTAAGTCCTGGAGATTCATACTTTCACCCTATATGAGGAGAGGTCTCATCATTTGTAAGTAATTTTCAAGTATTTGTAAAATCTTAAAGTTACGTATTTTTGCTTTAGAGATTGAGTCCTGCTGTCTCAGACCTCTGATCATAAAAGAGTGACACCTGACTGAGAGCCCCAGGAGTGTAGACATCTTGTCTTCAAATATTTTGATGCAGCATAATCCAGACATGATGGTGATTGACATTTGTTTTGTATTTCTACCATAGTGGGAATAAACAGGGAGAGAGAATGTGCCTTTGAACACATAGCTATACAATTAGCTAGTTGTGTCTCCTGGGAAGAGCAGTCTGAAGTAGCTAATGTTTGCCTAAGGCCTCTTTCAGGGCGAATCATCCAATAAGTTTGTTCACATCCCAGTCTCTACCAGCTATAATCTTGTGAAGGAGAAGATGATTTGAATCATAAGAGGATTGGAATGAAAGATGTGATCCCTTCAGTACCATTTACTTAGGAGTTTGATGGTTTACTTTCTTGCTTCTAGTGTTGAGTGGGGGTTTCTGATGGAAGATTATGTTCAAAATCCATATCACAGACAGTATCTACTTCTGATATTGTGGAACTCAAACCTCTTTCTCCCATTAAATGTGGAAATTTAACCATTGTCTGACATAGCCAGGGTTTTACACTATCAAATCATTTGTGTTTTTTTCAAGCATTTGTTCATGTTTGGTATGAAGAGACGTGTGAAAATTCATTATAAGAATAGAGTTACTGAATATTAAATATTGTAGACTAAGAACAAATATGGGAAGCTGGTATATATTCTACTTATTGTCTGTGTTGAATATATTATGTTCTAGAGACTTATGGTGTTGTATGAGGTGATATAATGTGTGGAAGAGATGGTTAGGGTTACTCTAATGCTGATATTTTCTAGAAATCTTCAAGAGCCAGAGAGGAAAGAGATAGCAGGATAGGCAGGGTTTTTAACTTTGGCCAGTTTTCTTTGTGTGAAGTAGAACATAAAGCTTTAGGTCCTTGTGATCTGTTTGACAAGGGAACATCATGTGTAATAACACTGAACTGCTGATTTGCCAGATTGCTCAGACTTGAACCAACTGATATAAAACAGATGTCATTACAATTACATATTATCCTTGGAGATTCATTGGGTTGTCAGTGCTATTTGGAGAGATCTGAATTCTGATGAGTCACATAATTGTTCTCTTTAATTAAGGATTATAAATGAAGAGGCATTTGAAGCCTTTGCCAATTTTTTCACGAGTTTACAGATGGACAGGATTGAGAGAAGGGGAATCATTGACTCTCTGGGAGAGAATGTGAGGGCTTACCCCATACCATGGAAATAATGCAGTATGAATAAAGGATGTGCGTTCCCCACCACCACCTGTACAAGTGTAGGTATGTTCTTTGAAGTATTGTTCTTTAAAAATGTCTAAGAGTGTATGAGAAGTCTTCCTAAGGATCTATGAGGGCTTCAGTAGGAGAAACACTTCATAATCATATGCTATACATTAGATTTCCATATTTATTTATCTTTTAGTTGCAAGGTTGTACCTTTTTTTTTAAATAATAGTTTATTGTCAAATTGGTTTCCATATAACACGCAGTGCTTCTCCCCACAAGTGCCCCCCTCCATGGCCATCACCCCCTTCCCCCCTCCCCCTCTCCCTTCAGCCCTCGGTTCATTTTCAGTATTAAATAATCTCTCATGATTTGTGTCCCTCTCTCTCCCCAACTCTCTTTCCCCCTTCCCCTCCCTAGCTGCTCTGGAAAACAGTATGGAGGTTCCTCAACAAACTATCAGTAGAACTTCCCTATGACCCAACAATAGCACTGCTAGGGATTTACCCAAAGGTTACGGAAATGCTGATGCATAGGAGCACATGTACCCCAATGTTCATAGCAGCACTTTCTACAATAGCCAAATCATGGAAAGAGCCTAAATGTCCATCACCTAATGAATGGGTCAAGAAGATGTGGTATATGTATATAATGGAATACCACAGGGCAATGAGAAAGAATGAAATCTGGCCATTTGTAGCAAAATGGATGGACCTTGAGGGTGTCATGCTATGCGAAATAAGTCAGGTGGAGAAGGACAGATACCATATGCTTGCAATCATAGGTCTAACAGGAGAAACCTAACAGAAAGAGATGGTTGTACCCTTTCAAAAAATATCTCCAATTTCCTTGCCCCCCAGGCCCTGGTAAGCACCAGTGTACTCTCTGTTTCTGTGGGTTTGGCTTTTTGATCCTGCCTATTAGTGCTATAATACAGTTTATGTCTTTTTTGGATTCATCTCACTTGGCATAATGCTGTCAGTGTCCATTCATGTTGTCTCATATGGCAGGATTTCCTTCACTGTCATAGTTGAGTAATATTCCACTGTACTGCATATCAATACCATGTCTTCTTTATAATTCTTTATTATTTCCATATCTTCACTATTACGAATAATGCAATAAACATGGGAGTGCAGATTATCATTTTGGTATTCTGTTTTTATTTCTGTTGAATGTATACCCAGAAGTGGGGTTGCTGAAACATAGGTAGTTCTTTAATCTTTTGAGGAACATCCATACTGTTTATAATAGTCGCTAAACCAAGTTACATTTCCACCAATAGTGTACAAGGTTTCTTTTTTTTCCCAAATCCTCATCACACCTTATGGTTTCTTGTTGTGATGACAGTCATTCTAACAGGTGTGAGTTGATATTTCATCATGCTTTTGATATGCTATTCCCTGATGATTAGTGAGGTTGGTTATCTCTTCATGTTGGCCATTTGGGTGTTCTAGGAAAAGTATTCAGTTCCTCTACCCATTTTTATTATACTATATTTTTTTAGTTGTATGAGTTATTTTTATATATTAGATATGAACCCCTTATCTGAGATACATAGTTGGCAAATGTTTTTTCAGTATATGGTTTACTGATATTTTCTCCCATTCTATAGGTTGCCTTTTGATTTTGTTAATTATCTTTGGCTGTGCAGAGACTTTTTTTAATTTGATGTAGCTGCACTTGTTGACTTTTGCTTTTGTTGCTTGTGCTTTTGGTGTGAGATCCAAAAAATCAGTTTCAAGACCATTGTCCAGAACCTTGTTCCCTATCTTTTCTTCTAGGAGTTTTATGGTTTCATGTCTTATATTCATACCTTTAATCCATTTAGGGTTAATTTTTGTGAGTGGTGAAAGGTGTTGGTCCAGTTTCATTATTATGATATGATGATCCACTTTTTCCCAAGCTATTTGTTAAAGAGACTGTTCTTTCCCCACTGAGTATTCTTGACTCCCTTGTAAAATAGTAGTTGACATGTAGGTGGGAGTTTATTTCTGGATTATATTTTATTCTACTGACCTATGTGTCTATTTTTATGCCAGACCCACACTGTTTTGTTTAGTATAGTTTTGTAGGATAATTTGGAATCAGGAGTGTGATGCCTCCACTTTTGTTCTTTCTCATGATTTCTTTGGTTTGGGCCTTTTGAAGTTTCACACAACTTTTAGTATTGTTTTTGTCTATTTTGCTGAAGAATGTCACTGAGATTTTGATGAAGATTTTCTTCAATCTGTAGATGACTTTGGGTATTTTGGACATTTGAAGAATATTAATTTTGGTTCATGAAAATGGGATACCTTTCCTTTTTTGTGTGTTCCTTTAATTTCATCAATGTATTGTCATTTTAATAGTATAGATCTTTTACTTTCTTGGTTAAATTTATTCTTAAGTATTTTATTGTTTTAACATTACTGTGAATAGTATAATTTTTTTTACTTCTTTTTCAGGTGTTTCATTGTTAGTGTGTAGAAATGCAACTGGTTTCTGTATGCTGATTCTCTGTACTGCAACTCTGCTGAACTTGTTGATTAGTTCCAACGGATTTTTGGTTGAGTCTTAGGACTTTCTAGATATAAGAATATGTCATCTGCGATTATGACAATTTTCTTTCTTCCTTTCTTATTTAGATGCCTTTTATTTCTTTATCTTGCCTAATTGCTCTAGTGAGAGCTTCTAGTGGTATGTTGCATAAGAGTGGTGAGAATGGACCATGTTGTCTTGTTCTTAATCTTAGAGGAAAACATTTTAACCTTTCATTGTTGAGTATGATGTTATTTGTGGATTTCTTATTTCTGGACTTCGTTGTGTTGAGATCAGTTCTTTCTATACCCAATTTGTTGACAATTTTATTTAAGAAAGGATGTTGTATTTTTTTCAAATGCTTTTTCTGCAGCTATTGAGATGATATGCTTTTTATCTTACATTAATGTGGTGAATCACATTTATGGTTTTGTGTATGTTGAACTATCCTTGTATAGACCATGTTCATTTAATCATTGTGTATGATTTTAATGGGTTGTTGAATTAGGCTTGCCTATATTTTATTGTGAATTTTTGCATCTATATTCATCAGGAATATTGGTCTATAATTTTCATGCAGTGTACTCTGTCCGATTACAGAAGTAGCCTTCTAAGTCTGACTGTATATTTACCTCTACCCATGTTTGGTCTATTTTTATATGTTTTCATGTTACATCTTAAAATTTTTTTTTAATGTTTATTTGGGTTTTTAAAAAAATGTTTTATTTATTTGAGAGACAGAGCATGAGCGTGGAGAGGAAGAGAGAGTGGGAGACACAGAATCGGAAGCAGGCTCCAGGCTCTGAGCTGTCAGCCCAGAGCCTGACACAGGGCTCGAACCCACAAACCGTGAGATCTGGACCTGAGCCGAAGCCAGATGCTTAACGAACTGAGCCACGCAGGTGCCCCTGTTTATTTGTTTTTGAGAGAGAGAGAGAGAGAGAGAGAGCCAGCAGGAGGGGGCAGAAGGAAGGAGGCACAGAATTAGAAGCAGGCTCCAGGCTCTGAGCTGCCAGCACAGAACCCAATGTGGGTCTTAAACTCATGAACAGTGAGATCATGACCTGAGCCGAAGTCAGACACTTAACCCAGGTACCCCTTTTCTCTCTCTTTTTTTTTTAACTTTTTAAAAAAGTTTATTTATTTCACAGAGAACGTGAGTGAGCACAAGCAGCAGAGGGGCAGAGAGAGAGAGAGAATCCCAAGCAGGCTCAGCGCTGCCAGCACAGAACCTGAAGTGGGGTTCGAACTCACAAACCCATGAGATCATGACTTGAGCTTATATCCAGAGTTGGACACCTAATAGACTAACTCATCCCGGTGGCCTCACATGTTACATCTTTTTTCTAGCTTGCTTTCTTTTTCTTTCCTTCCTTCCTTCCTTCCTCCCTCTCTTCCTTCCTTCCTTCCTTTATTCCCTCCTTCCTTTTTTCCTTCCTTCCTTCCTTCAATATGATTTAGTGTCAATTTGGCTAACATACAGTGTTTACATTGTGTTCTTGGCTTTGGGGGTAGATTACCATGATTCTTCTCTTACATACAACACCCAGTGCTCATCTCAACAAGTACTTTCCTCAATGCCCATCACCATTTTCCCCTCTCCTCCACCCTCCCCTGCATCAACCCTCAGTTTGTTCTCTGTATTTAAGAGTCTCTTATGGTTTGACTCCCTCTCATCTCCTTTCATCATTTTTTGCTGGAAAGGTCTAATGGTGATTAATACCCTCAGCTTTTATTTGTCTGGAAAAGTCTTTATTTCTTCTTCCTATCTGATGGGTAACTTTAGCAGAGAGAGGTTCTCAGCTGGCATTTTTTCACAACACTTTGAATATGTCATTCCATTGTCTCCTGGCTTAAGGGATCTACTTTTATATTTATTGATAGCCTAATGGGGGTTCCTGTGTAGTTTACAATCTTTTTTTTTTAATTAAAAAAATTTATTTACTGGCTGCTTTAGGATTCTCTCTTCATCTTTAATTTTTGACACTTTCATTATAATATGCCTCAGCAAGTCATTTTGCAATGAGATAACATAGCAGTCTATTAGCCTCATTAACTTGGATGTCCATGTATCTTGCCAGCTTGATAAGTTTTTAGCTACTATATTTTTAACTAGCTTTCTGCTTCATTCTCCATTCTTCTGTTATTTTTTAAATTCCAATTATTCTAAAGTTGTATGTTTCATGGTTCCCATAGGTTTTATTTGCTCTTTTTTTCTCTCTTCTCTGACTGGGTTATCTCAAAGTCCTCCAACACACTGCTTCTACTTTCTGTAACCATCTACTGTAGATACTTCTCTTGTATATTTTTTGTTTTATTCATTGAGTTCTGCAACTCTAGATTTTCTGTTTTGTTATTGTTTTAAGTTTATTTATTTTGAGAGAGAGAGAGAGATTATGAGTTGGGGGGTAAAGGGAAGCCAGAGAAAAGAGAATCTTAGGTACTGTCAGTGTGCCCATGATCATGGTCTTGGCTAAAATCAGATGCTTAACCAACTGAGCCACACAGATGCACCTGTTTGGTTAATTTTTTTAATGATTTCTATGTCTACACATTTTTCATTTTGTTTATGTATTGTTTTTTATTTTATTCAATTGTCTTTCTATGTTTTTCTGTATCTCGTTTAGTTTCTTCAGAATTGCTATTTTGAATTCTTTATTAACTGGATTGAAAAATTCTGTAGCTTTGAATTGATTGATCAAGGATTATTTTTATTTTTTAGTGATGACATGATTTCTTGAATCTATGTTCATTTGAGTTTTGTGGTTCTGCTTTTGCATTTGAAATTGCAGATGCTTCCTCAAATATTTACTAACTGTCTTCAGGTCGGGAGTATTGTTCATAGGTTTTGCTTTTAGTTGGTATTTAATTCAACTTTATACGGATACACCTGCTCCAGACTTCATGCTGTGGTTGAATTTTTCAGGTTGTATGTGTGCACTGGTTCTTACAGCTCACCAGTCTGGCTCCTGGAAAGCTCTGCTTTGTTTCTCAGAAGGTAGCACTGAAGCTCAAGTTTGTGGTTTCTCCCTTGAATAGAAGTCATGGCCTGATTTTCTTAGCATAGTCACTGTTTACTGGAGCTCTCTTGCCCCTGACTTGAGGTACTGCACAATGAGCTGTCATGAGGGAGAGTGGTAGATTTGTCACTCATGGTGTTGGGGGTGACTGCAGGCCAGATGGAGTGGGGATCTACTGCATCCCTTTAATGCCCTTTGATAGTCTTACCTGCCTTATTCACAAAATCTATACCCCTCTCCCCAAACACCTTCCCAGTAGTGAAGGTCTCACTTAAGTACTCAGCACTGCTGGAGAGAAATGGGCTTTTGGGTCTTTCTATTATGTACCACACAGCTGTGGTACTCGGGCACTCATTCACCAATTTTCCTTTGCCCCATGGGATAGGTTGCCACTGGTTAACTCCTTCCTGCACCATATTGCCTTAGGAGAAGAGCAGTACTGGCTATGTCTTACCCTCTCCAGTGCATACAAACTTATATTTATTTTGTCGCTTCAGCAGGGAGCTGAACTCTTTCCTCAGGAAAGCTGTACTTGTACAAAATATCATTTGTCCATGGCCAGCACTCCAGGATTTCCCTGACTATGGCTGAGAGGTATTGGGGATGGTTTGCTAGCTTCCATTAGCCCCACAGCACACATTGAGATCACTTACCTCTTACCTACTGCACAAGTGGGCAAAGCTCCTCCCTAGTCCTGTCCGTGTGGTGCTGGATCTAGTATAGGATGGCAACATAGGAGGCTCTTGAACTTACTTTCTCAGATGGACACGCCAAATCTACAGCTCCACACAGAGCAATTGGCTATCAGAGGAATTCATAAACTAACAAAATGACTTCTACACATTGTGCAAACAAGGAAAATTTCATATCAAAACAAATGAGAGAGTTAGAGACACAATCTTGCCAATAGCCCTCACCCCACACCCCCACACAGTCACATATATTGGGAGGGAACTCCCAACTTCCCGCTTTTCCCTGAATGGTGTGAGATTTGGACCCAATATGTAGCAGCTTCACTTTTAAGACTTCCTTCTGTGGGGTGGGTCCCCCAAACACCCATCTCTGAAAGCCAACTGGGCTTACATCCATGAGACCCAGAAGATGATAACAAACAAAGAAACAGTCTGAACTGATAATCACCTGGGATTTAGTGTGGAGGTAGCAATCAGAAATACCAAATTTCCAGTCTTTTCCTGAATGAGGTCCATATGTATATTATAAATGCTATATCCTGAGGAACCTTCTAATTTAACACACACCTATGGGTGGACTGCAGTAATCTCTGGAGACGAGGGAGGCAGTATCTTTCCACTCTCTCTCTGTCCCACTGCAGGTCACCAGTGTCTCCTAGGAAGGAGATTGTGCACATGCCTGAAACCCTGGATTTTGTGGTTCCTGGGCATCATACTTTGATAGCCTGGCTCTGTTGGCCAATGGGACTTGCATTTATGGATCCCCACAGGATTATACCAAACAAATAAACAGTTATTAATAGTTTGTCCCTCTCCTCCCTGCCCCCAAGTGGGTTTAGTACAGTGGGCATAGATAGAAATATCTATTTTCCTGAAAGAGACCTACATGCATACTTTAAAAATACTTTCTGAGTATCTGACTTCCAATCACCCTGCATTTAGGTGTTGACTGAGATCCTCTGTTTTAAGACACTGAGAAGTGTGGCACACCCTCAACTACAGGGAGCCACTAAGAATTAGGAAGGCTGTTTGGACAATCCCAAAGGTTTGAGAAACAATCATGAGCTAGGGCACATCTGAACAATAAGTTTCATCTCCTATAGGAGACTACTCTTTCAAGACTTGGAGAGGTGGCTATTTATCTAATGCACAAGAAACCAACACAGAGAGTCAAGGAAAATAAAGAAACAAAGAAATAGGTTTCAAGCAAAAACATGAGATAAGATCCCTGAAATAGATCTTAATGAAACAAATGTGAGTGATTTATCACTTTATGGCCATAAAGATGCTCACCAAGGTCAGAACAATGCATGAGCAAAGTGAGAATTTTAACAGAGATAGAAAATATAAGAAATTTCCAAGCAGAAATCACAGAGCTGAAGAATACAATAAGTGACCTGAAAAATTCAGTAGAAAAGGTCAGCAGCACACTAGGTGAAGTGGAAGAAAAAAAGGATCAATGAAATCGAAGATAGGACGTGGAATTTATTGAATCAGAGGAGCATTAGGATAAATAATGAGAAAGAATGAAGATAGCTTAAGAGACTTACAGAACACTATCAGGTAGGCTAATATTTGCATTATAAAGAAAGAGAAAGAGGCAAAAGCTTATTCAAGAAATAATGGCTGAAAATTCCCTAACCTAGGAAAAGAAATAGACATCCAGATCCAGGAAGTTCAGATTATTCTAAGTAACATGAATTCAAAAAGAAGCACACTGAGACATATTATAAATAAAATGTCAAAATTAAAGACAAGATGAAAGAAGTAAAAAAGAAATACCACTAGTTATGTATAAGGAAACCTTTGTAAAATTATTAGCAGATTTTTCAGCAGAAACTTTGCAGGTCTATGAGTGAGGCACAATATATTCAAAGTGCTGAAAGAAAGAAACCTGCCAACTAAGAATAGTTTACCTGGATAAATTATCCTTCAGAATTGAAGGAGAGATAAAGCGTTTCCAGACAAGCAAACCTGAAGAGTTCATCACCACTAGATTGCCTTATGGGAAATTTAAAAGGGGACTTCTTCAGGAGAAACAAAAGGTTACTAATTCGTAACAGGAAAACATGAAAATACAAAAGCAGTTCTAAGAAGGGAAGTATATAGCAATGAATCCTGCATTTAGAAAGAAGAAGTGCAGTTTAAACAATCTAACTTTACAATTCAAGGCACTAGTAAAAGAAGAATAAACTAAGCTCCAAGTTAGTAGAAGGAAGAAAATAACAAAAATCAAAGTGGAAATAAATGAAAAAGAGACTACAAAGGCAATAGAAAAGATTAATGAAACTAAGGGCCAGTTTTTAAAAACTTAATAAACAGAACAGACAAATCTTTTAGCTAACCTCACCAAGAAAGAGAAGAATGACACAAATTAAATTAGAACTGAAAGAGATGTGGCAGTTGCTACTATAGAAGTATTAATAGGTTATAAGAGACTACCATGAATAATTACAAGCCAAAAACTTGGACAACCTAGAAGCAATGGACAAATCCCTATAAACATATGAACTACCAAGACTGAGCCATGAAGAAATAGAAAATATGAATATATCAATTACTAGTAGGGAGATTGAGTCAGTAATAAAAATTCCCCAACTGAAGCAGCAAAGGCAGTCATAAGATGGAAGCATATAGCAATACAGGTCTGCATCACAAAGCATTAAAAGTCTCAGGGATGCCTGGGTGGCTGAGTTGCTTGTGTCTGACTTTGGTTTAGGTGATAATCTCATGATTGGTGAGTTCGAGCCCCACATCAGGCTCTGTGCTGACAGCTCAAAGCCTGGAGCCTGCTTTAGATTCTGTGTCTCCCTCTCTATCCACTGCTCCCCTGCTCGTGCTTTGTCTCTCTCAAAATTAATAAACATTAAATTTTTTTTTCTAAAAAGCAAGAAAAGTCTCAAATACACAATCTACACAAATACACATAAAGGAGCTAAAAAAGGAACAGCAAATAAAGCCTAAAGCAAGCAGAAGGGAGATAATAAAGAGTAGAGCAAAAATAAATGACATAAACACACACAAACAGAAGAGACCAATGAAACTAAGAGCTGGTTCTTTGAAAGGATTAGTACATTGATAACCCATTATCCAGACTTATGAAAAAGAGAAAGGACCCAAATAAATAAAATCATGAATGAAAGATGAGAGATTATAACCAACACCACAGAAATATAAACAATTGCAAGAAAATACTATGAAAATTATATGCCAACATACTAGGCCATTTCTAGAAACATACAGTACCAAAACTGAAACAGAAAGAAATAGAGAATTTTAACAGACCCATAACCAGGAAGGAAATTGAATCAGTAAACAAAAATCTCCCAACAAACACAAGATGGTTTCCAGGGGAATTCTACTAGACATTTAAAGAAGAGTTAATACTTATTCCTCTTAAACTGTTTCAAAACAAAAAAAAGAAAGAAAGAAAATAGAAATAGAGGTAAAACTTCCAAACTCTTCTGCAAGGCTAAAGTTACCTTGATTCCAAAACCAAAGACCACACTAAAAAGGAGAATTACATGTAAATATCCCTGATGAACATGGATGCAAAAATTCTCAACAAGATACTAGCAAATTGAATCCAACAATATGTAAAACAATTATTCAGCATGATCAAGTGGGATTTATTCCTGGGCTAGGCAGGGCTTGTTCAATATTCTCAAATCAATCCATGTGATACACCACATTAATAAGAGAAAGGATAAGAACCATATGATTCTGTCAATAGATATAGAATAAGCATTTTACAAAGCACAGTATCCATTCTTGGTAAAAACTCTCAACAAAATAGGAATAGAGAGAACATACCTCAACATAATAAAGACTTTATATGAAAGACCCACAGCTATTATCATCCTCAAGGGGGAAAAAGTGAGAGCTTTTCCTTTACAGTCTGGGACATGACAGGGATGTCCACTCTCATCACTGTTATATAACATAGTCCTGGAAGTCCTGGCCTCAGCAATCAGACAACAAAAAGAATTAAAAGACATCTACATCAGCAAGGAAGAAGTCAGACTTTCACTATTCACAGATGACATGAAATTCTATGTAGAAAACCTGAAAGACTGTAATAAAAATTACTAGTATATACAAATTCAATAAATTCACAGGATATAAAATCAATATACAGAAATTTGTTGCATTTCTATACACCAGTAATGAAGCAGCAGAAAAAGAAATCAAGAAATTGATCCTATTTTACAATTGCACCAAAACCCCTAAGGTATCTAGGAATAAATCTAACCAAAGAGGTAAAAAATCTATACTCTGCAAACTATAGAACCCTTATGAAAGGAATTGAAGGGGACACAAGTAAACTGAAAGACATTCCATTTTCATGGATTTGAAGAACAAATATTATTAAAATGTCTACTCTAACCAAAGCAACCTTTGGTTGATTTCATTGAAATCCCTATCAAAATACCACCAGCATTAAAAAAATTTTTAAAGTCTATTTTGATTGAGAGATCACAAGTAAGGAAGGATCAGAGAGAAGGAGAGACAGAATCACAAGTGGGGCTTGAGCTCGTGAATCATGAGATCATGACCTGAGCTGAGATCCAAGAGTAGGATGCTTAACCAACTGCACCAGTCAGGTGCCCCAACCACAAACATTTTCCATAGAGCTAGAACAAATAATTCTAAAATTTGTACGGAACCACAAAAGTAACCTTGAGTAGCCAAAGCAATCTTGAAAAAGAAAAGCAAAGCTGGAGGTATCACAATTCTGGATTTCAAGCTATATTACAAAACTGTAGTAATTAGGACAGTATGGCACTGACACAAAAACAGACACATAGATCAGTGTAAGAGAATAGAAAACCCAGAAATGAACCCACAACTATATGGTCAACTCATCTTCAATGAAACAGGAAAGACTATTGAAGGAAAAAAGACAGTCTCTTCACAAATGGTATTGGGAAAACTGGACAACAATGTGCAGAAGAATAAAATTGGGCCACTTTACACCATACAGAAAAATAAATTCACAATGCATGAAAGACCTAAATGTGAGACAGAAACCATCAAAGTCCTAAAGGAGAACACAGGAAGATACCTCTTTGATGTTGGCCATAACAACATCACTAGACACTTTGACAGAGACAAGGGAAACAAAATAAAAAATGAACGATTGGGACTTCATTAAGAAAAAAAGCTCCTGTATAGTGGAAAAAACAATGAACAGGACTAAAAGACCACCTATGCAATGGGAGAAGATATCTGCAAATGACATCTCAGATAAAGAGTTAGTATCCAAAATCTATAAAGAACTTATCAAACTCAACACCTCAAGCAAATTAATCCAGTTGAGAAATGGATAGAAGACTTGAATAGACACTTTTCCAAAGAAGACATCCAGATGCCTAACAGACACATCAAAAGATGCTCAACGTTGCTCATCTTCAGGGAAGTACAAATCAAAACCACAGAGAGACACCAGCTCACACCTGTCATAATGGCTAAAATTAACAACACAGGAAACTATAGATGTTGACAAGGATGCAGAGAAAGAGGAATCCTCTTCCATTGTAGGTGGGAATGCAAACCAGTGCAGCCACTCTGGAGAGTTTTGGTTGGGTTTTTTTCCCCCCCAAAAGCAAAGGGCTTTATTACGGGCTTAAGCTCAGGCTCACAGACTTCATCAACCCTCTGGCCACGTGGAGAGAGCCCCGAACATGGGGGCATAGGGGCTTTTTTAGGAAGGGGGCATTACAAGAAATGATGACACAGGTACAACAATCCATTCCCTACCCCCCTATCAATACTGGCAGTAGTGGGAGCCAATCACAACATTTAGAGTATCGACCAATCACAGAGTGGGCCCAGGACCCTCACGTAGGGCGTGACTAAGACCCTCAAGTAGGTCAGGGCAAGACTAGCCTCCATCTTTAGGTCCGCCCCTAGAAAGGTCAAAGGTGTTAGCTGGCCTCTCCTAATTGGGTGCCACAAGAGTTGTCCCTCCTCCCCTGGGCAATGTGCGGCCTTCCATTGGCCAATGATACGGAGAAGCCGGCACCTTTGCCTTTAAGTACAGGGGAAGCCTGAATCAGACCTGCGTCCTTATAGTTCTACAAATGGAATTGGATTGCCTCTCATTTTAAAATTTTAGCCATGAGACATTTACACTAATTTGGGAGAAACAGATGGCCTCCCACTTGCTTCTGGTGGACAGAAGAAGTTTCCCCGCATAGAGGGGTAATGCTTTTTGGCTAATATTTGTGGAAGAGACTTAAGACATTTCATAGGCCTGGTTTTTCAAGTATCCATTTCATTTTTTAAGCTTGTGGAAAGAATAACCTTGTTTCTAAAAGAAAAAGGTACAGAGAAGTTTCTTAAAAAACCTAAAAATACAACTACCCTACAATCCAGCAATTGTACTAGGTATTTACCCAAAGTATACACTAACGCAGATTCAAGGGGGTACATGCACATCAGTGTTTATAGTAGCATTATCAACACTAGCCAAACTATAAGGAAAGCCCAAATGTCCACTGACTGATGAATAGATAAAGAAGAGGTGGTACATATATATAAAATAGAATATTACTCTGATAAAAAACAATGAAATCATGCCATTTGCAACAATGTGGATGGAGCTAGAGTGTATTATGCTAAGAGAATAAGTCAGTCAAGACAAATACCATATGATTTCAGTCATGTGTGGAATTTAAAAAACAAAACTGATGAACATAGGGGAGGGGGAATGAAAGAGAAAGGGAAGCAAATCATAAGAGACATTTTTTTTTGCTTTTATTATTCTTTAAATTTAAATTCAAGTTAACATACAGTGTAGTCTAGCTTCAGTAATAAAACCCAGTGATTCATGTCTTATATAAGACACCTACTGTTCATCCTGAAATGTGCCCTCCTTAATGTCCATCACCCATTTAGTCCATTTCTTCATCCACTTCCCCTGCAGCAACTCTCAGTTTGTTCTCTGAAGGTTTGGGAATGGGCGGTGGGTGGGGGGATGGGCTAAATGGGTGATGGGCATTAAGGAGTGCACTAAGTTTTACACCTGAAGCCAATTTTATCATGCATGTTACCTAATTAAAATTTAAATAGAAACTTGAAGTCAAATGAAAACAAACAAACAAACAAACAAACAAAACAGCTTCCCAAGAAATAAAAGTCCAGAACCAGATGGCTTCACTGGTGAATTTTACCAAATATTTAATGAAGAATTAAGTTTCAATCATTCTCAAACTCCTCCAAAACGTACAAATTGAAGGAATACTTCTAAACTCACTTTATAAGAGCAGCATTACCCTAATGCCAAAAACAGAGAAGGACACCAAAAGAAAGGAAAATTACAGCCCAGTATGCCTAATGAACATAGATGCAAAATCCTCAAGAAAATATTGCACACTGAGTTCAAGAATACATTAAAAGGATTATGTACCATAATCAAATGGAATTTATTTATTTCAGTTATGCAAGGATGTTCAACATCCACAAATCGATGTCATATAACATATTCATAAAATGAAGAGTAAAAATATGCCTATGCCAATAGATGAAGAAAAACCATCTGAGAAAGTTCAACATCCAGACATAATTAAAAAAAAAAGATCTTTCAACAAACTGGGTATAGATGGAATGTACCTGAACATAATAAGACCATGTAAGATAATCTCACAGCTAACATTATACTCAGTGGTAAAAATCTCAATGCTTTTCCTCTTAATCATGAATAGGACAAAGATGCCCCCTCTCACCACTTTTATTCTATGTAGTACTAGAAATTCTAGCCAGAGTGATTAGGCAAGAAAAAGAAATAAAATGCATTCAAGTAGAAAAAGATGATGTAAAACTGTTTCTCTTTGTAGATGACATGATTATATAATAGAGAACCCTGAAGACTTTATGAAAACACTGTTAGAACTAATAACAAATTTAGTAAAGTTATAGGAAGAAATCAGTATTCTGTGACATTTCTTTTTTTGGTATTATTTATTAGTATTTTTAAAATGTTTATTTATCTTCTTAAAATTTTTTTTGATGTTTATTATTGAGACAGAGAGAGACAGAGCATGAACATGGGAGAGGCAGAGAGAGGGGGAGTCACAGAATCTGAAGCAGGCTCCAGGCTCTGAGCTGTCATCACAGAACCCCATGTGGGGCTCCAACTGCGAGATCACAACCTGAGCTGAAGTCAGATGCTTAACCAACTGAGCCATCCAGGTGCCCTAAATATTTATTTATTGAGAGAGAGAGGGAAAGAGAGAGAAAGAGCACATGCATGTGAGCAGGGCAGGGGCAGAGTGAGAAGAGATAGAATCCCAAGCAGGTACCACATTGTCAGTGCAGACCTGAGGCGGAGCTCGAGCCCATGAACTATGAGATTGTGACCTGAGCCAAAATCAAGAGTCAGACACAACCAATTGAGCCACCCAGGTGCCCCAAAACCTGTGACATTAAAAAAATTTTTTTTTAAATATTTGTTTATTTTTGAGAGAGAAAGAAAGAGAAAGAGAGAGGGGGTGGGGTGGAGGGGCAGAGAGAGGGGAAGAGAGACAGAAAGACACAGACTCTGAAGCAGGCACTGGGCTCTGTGCTGTCAGCATAGATCCCAATGTGGGACTTGAACTCATGAACCATATGATCATGACCTGAACCAAAGTCAGACGCTTAACCAACTGAGCCACCCAGGTGCCCCTGCTCTCTGCATTTAAAAGCCTCTTATACTATGCCTCCCTCTCTGTTTTTATCTTATTTTTCCTTCCCTTACCCTATGTCTATCTGTTTTCTCAAAGTCCACATATGATTGAAATTATATGTTATCTTTCTCTGACCAACTTATTTCACTTAGCATAACACACTGTAGTTTTATCCATGTTTTTGCAAAAGGCAAGATTTCATTCTTTTTCGTTGCCAAGTAGTGTTCCATTGCATATATATACCACATCTTTATCCATTCATCAGTTGATGGATATTTGGGCTCTTTCCATAATTTGGTTATTGTCGATAGTGCTGCTATAAACATTGGGGTGAATGTGCCCCTTCGAATCAGCATTTTTGTATGTTTTGGATAAATTCCTAGTAGTGCAATTGCAGAGTTGTAGGGTAGTTATCTTTTTAATTTTTTGAAGAACCTCCACACTGTTTTCCAGAGCGGCTACACCAGTTTACATTCCCACCAACAGTGTAGGAGTGTGCCCGTCTCTCCACACCTTCACCAGCATCTATAGTCTCTTGATTTGTTCATTTTAGCCACTCTGACTGGTGTGAGGTGGTATCTCAGTGTGGTTTTGATTTGTGTTTCCTTGATGATGAGTGATGTTGAGCATCGTTTCATGTGCCTGTAGGCCATCTAGATGTGCTTTGACATGTTTTTGACATCAAGACCCATCATAGATTGATGCGGGTTGTGAATTCTATTTGAAATGGGAAAACATTTTATACTCAGGGATTGGAAGAACAAATATTGTTAAAATGTCTATACTAACCAAAGCACTCTACACGTTTTTGCAATTCCTATCAAAATAACACCAGCATTTTTCATTAAAAATTTTCTAAAATTTGCATGGAACCACAAAAGACCCCGAATAGCCAAAGCAATGTTGAAAAAGAAAAGCAAAGCAGGAAGCATCAAAATTCTGGACTTCAAGGTGTATTGCAAAGCTGTTATCATCAAGGCAGTATGGTACTGTTTACGAAAACAGATACATAGATCAATAGAACAGAATAGAGAACCTAGAAATGGACCCACAAATGTGCGGTCAACTCTTCTTTGACAAAGCAAGAAAGAATATTTAATGGAAAAAAGACAGCCTCTTCAACAAATGGTGTTGGGAAAACTGGACAGCAATATGCAGAAGAATGAAACTGGACTACAATCTTACACCATACACAAACATTGAAAATGGATGAAAGACCTAAATGTGAGACAGGAAACCATCAAAATCCTAGAGGAGAAAATAGACGGCAACCTCTTTGACCTCGCCCATAGCAACTTCTTAATGAACTCAAGAAAACTAAATAGAAAATAATTTATATGGTTCAACTCCAGAAATCTAGTTTACCATGGCCCCAGGCACTTTGACTGCTGTCCATAGAAGGTCTGAATCTGTATCACCTAGAGGCAGGGATGTCTGAAGATCTAGAGGGCTGTTGTCACCTTAGGTATTTCCCCAAATTAACCCATAAAAGTCTAGTTTCCCAGGCATGCTTATCCACAAGCATAGCTGTCCCACAGGGTTATATTGGGCAATCAGTGATAGTAATAGCAACACCTACTGGACAATTAATGTGTACTGGATTGTCTGTTGAACATGTACATGAATTTCCTCAGATAACTCTTCCATTAACCTTACATTTCAGGGGTTCTTGTCCTCACTTTGCCGTGAGTGAGTAATATCTAGTGGTTTAAACCACTGGGACAAGTTCAGAGTGAGATGGTAACAGAATGAGAACTCTTTTTCATTGTATTGAAATATAATTGACATATAATGTATAAATTTGAGGGGTATAAAACAATGATTTGATATATGTATACATTACAAAATGATTACCACAGAAGACTAGTTAGCATTCATCACTTTACATAGTTATGGTTGCATCTTCCTTGTGATGTGAACTTTTGAGATTTACTCTCTTAGCAACTTTCAAATACACAATATAGTATTGTTAACTATGGTCATACTGTTGCATAGTACATTCCCCAAATTTATTTATCTTATAACTAGACATGTGTACCTTTTGACTGCCTTCACCCAATTCTCCCATCCCCTACCCACTGCCTCTGGCAACTACAAATCAGACCTTTGTTTCAGTAAGTTTAGTATTTTTAGATTTCACATATAGTGAGATCATATTATATTTGTCTTAGCATAGTGTTCTCAAGGACCATGCAGGTTGTCACGGATGCCAAGATTTTCTTCTTTTTCATACGTGAATAATGTGTGTGTATATGTATACACACACACACAATGTTGAATCTTAACATATATATATAATAATGTAACATTTTATATATCAATCATGATTTCTTTATCCGTTCACTTTTTTAAGGAATTTTTTTTTTCAGAGAGAGAGGAGGGAGTACACACATGCAAGCAGGAAAGAGGCAGAGAGAGAGAGGGAGAGAGAGAATAATAAGCTGGCGCCATGCTGAACACAGAGCCTGTCATGGGGCTTGATCTCACAACCCTGAGATCATGACCTGAGGCTGAAATAAAGAGTTGTACACTTGACTGAGTCACCCAAATGCCCCTATCCATGTGTCTCTTAATGGACATTTAGGTTATTTCAATGTCTTGGTTATTGTAACTAATGCTGTAATGAACATGGCGGTGCAAATATTTCTTCAGGACACTAATTTTGTTTCCTGTGGATTTATACCCAGAAGTAGAATTGTGGGATCGTATGTAGTTGTATTTTTATTTTTTTTAGGGTCTCCATACTATTTTCCATAGTGACTATACCAATTTATATTTTTACACAAGTGCACACCTCTATTCTACACATCTTCACCAATATTTCTTCTCTCCAACCCATTCTGACAGATGTGAGTTGATAATCTCATTGCTTTCCCCTGGTGATTTGTGATGTAGAAAACACCTTTTCATATACCTTTTGGTCATTGGATGTCCTCATGGAAGAACATCTATTCATGTCCTGGACCCAATTTTTAACTGGACCATATATTTTCTTGCTATTAAGTTGTATGAGTTTGTTTTATATTTTGTATATTAACCTGTTAACAGATATGTGGTTTGAAAATATTTTCTTCTGCTCCACAGGTTACTTTTTCATTTTGCTTATCATTTCTTTTGTTGTGCAGAAGCTTTTTGTTTGATATAATCCCACTTGTTTATTTTTAATTTTTTTGCTTGTACCTTAAGTGTCATATCCAAAAAAATTCCCTGCCAAGCCATGTCAAGAAGTTTTCCCCCTGTGTTTTCTTCTATGGGTTTTACGGTTATAGGTCTTACATTTTGGTCCTTAATTCATTTTGAGTTAATTTTTTGAGTAGTGTAAGATTTAGGTCTAGTTTTCATCTTTTGCATATGAGACAAGTTTTGTTTATTTGGCTTTTTGATAGAGGAAGAGAGTACTTGAGTGGGGGAGAGTTGTGGAAGAGAGAGAAAGAGAGAAAAAGGGAGGGAGAGAGAGAAAGAGAGAGAGAGAGAGAGAGAGAGAGAGAGAGAGAGAGAGAGAGAGAGAGAGAGAGAGAGAGAGAGAGAGAGAGAGAGAGAGAGAGAGAGAGAGAGAGAGAGAATCATAAGCAGGCTCTACACTCAGCACAGAGCCTGACGTGGAGCTGTATCCCATGACCCTGCGATTATGACCTGAGCCAATCTCAAGAGTTGGAAGCTCAGCTGACTGAGTCCCCCAGGTGCCCCTCTTTTGCATATAAGTATCCATTTTTGCCAACAGCAAGAGACTGTCTTTTCTCCATTAAGTATTTGAGGCTTTCTTATCAAATATTAGTTGACCATATATGCACGGCTCTGTTTTTGGGCCACATCTAAGTATATAAAACCACTCACTGAACTCTCTGCTAGAGTGTTCCTGGATTTGGCAGCTTCGCAGGAGCTCTGGTCAGGCTTCCTGGTTGGATGGTACTAGGGGATATATGCTCAGCAGTACGTGGGGCTATGAATTGGCTTTTTTGCCTGGACAGGGTGGAGACAAGCTCTAAGGTCAAGGCTCATTGTTTGAGGTTATGAATCAGGCCAAACTGTGTGCTGAGTTTCCTGGACAAATGAGGCCACTGTCCTGGCTTTGCAGGGGGCACCCTTGCCGTCTGCTGGACTATGCTCCTTGCTAGGTGGTCTGGCCAGGTTTCCTGGTTGGGCTGGGCCTGATGGGCCAGTGGATGGGTTTATGAATTAGTTTCCTGCCTGTGCAGAGTGACAGAACAGGCTTCAAGGCCAGAAAGCTTGCCATTTCAGATCCTAGATCAGGCAGAACTGCCCACCAATTAGCCAGTGGTCAGCTGAGGTCACCATCTGGGCTCTGCAGGTGGGCAAAACCTCTCATGGGGATTTTTACCCAAGTGTCAGTGCAAAAGGGACTGAGTCTGCCAGGATCTGAGCACTGACTGCTCTAAGTCCTGCCTTCTTCTCCATCACAATCTGATTCCCAGTGGTCAAACCCCACAGATTCCCCTGCGATCCCCTAGAGGAGAGACCAGATTGGACATCTCAAGAAGTGACCCACAACTCTGAGGGAGCTGGATAATCACCTTGGGATCTCTCTCTTCCCCTCCCTCCCCCACCCCCTTGGGGAAATCACAGGTAAAAGGGACCTGCTGGTGTGGCACTGTGCCAGAATGGGAGAGTGGCAGTACAATCAAAGGGTGGCTGACCTCTACCCTTCTATGTGGTCTCTGTAGCCCAAGGTAAGTGTTTCTGCCTCATTCTCATGATCTAGGATTTTCACAATGTTGTCTTGCCTATCAGTAGTTATTCTATTGCTAGTTGATTTGGGGAGGGGGCTGATGTCAGGAACCACCCATGGTGCCATCTTGATGGTGTTGTTCAGAACGAAAACACCAAAATCTGAACTCTTAACCACAGTGCTATGCTGTTTCCTAAGAAACGAAATATTCTAACATTGAGACAAGAGTTGAGGGCAGTAGTGAGTTCTGGTAGCCTCTGTATAGAATAGTGAAAGCTTCCCTAAGAAGACTTATTCCATAACCCCAAGAGAATGTTATCAGAATTACATATGATGCTGTAACTTGTCAGGCAATTTTGGAAATGTTTTATGAAATATATTTGTTTAAAAGTTTGAGAAGTTATTATGAAAAGGGTAATTTTTCTTATGGGTGAGATAAGAAATTTAAGAAACCTATCTAGATGATCATCTGGGGGAGAAGAGCTATTTCAAATGTATTCTGCAATCATGTCACTTATGTAGCAATTATATCTTTATCAGAGGTCTTTTAAAACCCTATTATTTTAATCAATGGTTCTTAACATTATATATAAGAACCATAGGACTAAAAATTTTTTTTAACGTTTTATTTATTTTAGATATAGAGAGGGGCAGAGCATGAGAGGGGGAGGGTCAGAGAGAGAGGGAGACACAGAATCCAAAGCAGGCTCCAGGTTCTGAGCTGTCAGCACAGAGCCTGACACAGGGCTCGAACCCATGAACACGAGATCATGACCTGAGCAGAAGTTGGAGGCTTAACTGACTGAGCCATCCAGGCACCCCAGAACCATAGGATTTCTATTGACTTTTTTAAAGTGGTCAGTTAGGGGCACCTGGGTGGCTCAGTGGGTTAAGCTTCTGACTTCAGCTCAGGTCATAATCTTATGGTTTGTAAGTTCAAGCCCCGTGTTGGGCTCTGTGCTGACAGCTCAAAGCCTGGAGCCAGCTTTGGATTCTCTGTCTCCCTCTGTCTGTCCCTCCTTCACTTGTGCTCTGTCTCTGAACAATAAATAAATGTTAAAAAATAATAAATTAAAAAAGTGATCAGTCAAGAAAATTTTTAATGTTTTTAATTTATTTTTGAGAGATAGAGAGAGACAGTGCAAGCAGGGGAGGGTCAGTGAGAGAGGGAGATACAGAATCTGAAGCAGGCTCCAGGCTCTGAGCAAGCTGTCAGCACAGAGCCTGATGAGGGGCTCAAACCCACGAACTGTGAGATCATGACCTGAGCCGAAGCCAAGACGCTTAACTGACTAAGCCACCCAGGCAGTCAATTTTTAAATATCTCTTTTCATTTTCATGAGACCTCATGGAATAATTGAGAACCTGAAGCACTTTCTAAAAGGCACTTCTTGACAACTTAAGATGAAAAGCTGGGGTTTGCTCATCAGGACAGTGAGTCATTGCTTCTTCCCAGTAGTCAGTGGAGAAAAGATGGTACATATGAGAAATATAATGCTGTCATTTCACCTGATTCAGCAATCCATTCTCTTCTCCCTTTTCTGATTTTAGAAGCACCAAGCCAATGATTGAGGGAGAAAATATTACAGAGGTCACTTATTTCATCCTTTTAGGATTCTCTGATTTCCCCAGAATCCTAGCAGTGCTCTTTGTTGTATTCCTGCTGATCTACATGATGACTCTGACTTGGAACTTGGGCCTCATCATCTTAACAAGGATGGACTCTCACCTCCACATGTCCATGTACTTCTTCCTCAGCAACCTGTCCTTCATGGATATCTGCTATGTGACCTCCACAGCCCCCAAGATGCTCTCCAACTTTTTCCAAGAGCAGCAGACTATCAGCTTTGTGGGTTGTGCTGTTCAGTTCTTTGTCTTTTCAACCATGGGATTGAGTGAGTCTTGTCTCATGACAGCCATGGCTTATGACCGATACGCCGCCATTTGTAATCCTCTTCTCTATTCATCAGTCATGTCACCCACTCTCTGTATTCAGATGGTGCTGGGGTCATATGTGGCTGGAGTATTCCTGTTGTGTGCTATATTTCAGTTTCACTTCTGTGGGCCTAACGTCACCAACCACTTCTTCTGTGACATACCCCAACTGCCTGTTAGTCCTGTCTTGCAGTGATGCTATCTTTGTACAACTCTTGACTGCTATATTAACAATGATCTTTGGGATAATAAATGTCCTCATTATCATGATATCCTATGGCTATATTGTCATTTCCATCATGAAGATACGTCAGCTAAAGGCAGGTCCAAGGCTTTCAACACCTGTGCTTCTCATCTCACAGCAGTGTCCCTCTTCTATACCTCAGGCATGTTTGTCTATTTGAGTTCCAGCTCCGGTGGTTCCTCCAGTTTCGACAGATTTGCATCAGTTTTTTACACTGTGGTTATTCCCATGTTGAATCCCTTGATTTACAGTCTGAGGAACCAGGAAATCAAAGATGCCTTGAAGAAGTTACAAAAGAAAAGAATGTACTGCTGATGTCCTGTCCAGATTTGTCCTATCAGGAACCTTAACTCTCAGTAATATGCACGAGAATGGACTATAACAAATTTCATACTGTCTTTGGATAAAGAAAGGTTAATTTGACACGGATAATAAGCCAAATGGATGGGCAGGTGACTTGATTCCACACAAACCCAAGACATTTAAGTCCTGGAGGTTCATACTTTCACCCTACATGAGGAGTGGCCTCATCACTTATAAATAATCTGCGAGTATTTGTAAAATGTTAAGGTTTAGAAACTTGTCACTTCTTTTTGCTTCAGAGATTGAGCCCTGTTCAGTCTCAGACCTCTGATCGTAAAAGAGTTATACTTGACAGATGCCCCCATGAATGTAGAAACTTGTTTCCCCAAAATTTTGATGCAATGTAATCCAGACATGATGGTGATTGATATTTATTCTGTTTCTGACCATAATAGGAAAGAACAGAGAAAGGGGATGTGCCTTTGAGCAGAAGCAAAGCTTTACATTAGCTGGTTGTGTCTCCTAGGAAGAGCAGTCTGAGATAACTAATGTTTGTCCAAGGCCTCTTTCAAGACCACTCAGCTATTAAGATTTGGTCACATCCCAGTCTCCACCAGCTGTAATCTAAAGGAGGAGGTGATTTGAATCATAAAGAGGAATAGAATGAAAGATGTGGTCCCTTCAGAAATCCAATGTGGATTTCTGATGGGGGATGATGTGCAAAATTCAGGTCAACTAATAGCAATTTCTGATATTGTGAGACTCAAACCTCTCTTTCTCCCATTAAATTTGGAAAATTTGTCCTCGGTTGACATAGCCAATGGGCTCACACTACTAAATTGTTTTGTTATTTTAAGCATCTGTTAATATTTGGTGTGAGCAGATTTGTGTAAGAATTCATTGTAATAATATAGTTACTGAATGTTCAATATTTGCAGAGACTAAAATCAAATATAGAAGGCTGTTTTACATTCTTTTTTATTGTGTGTGTTCAGTATTTTATGTCATAGAAACTTATGGTTGTCTGGGTCATACAATGGATGAAGTAGACGGTCAGAGTTACTCTAATACTTATATTCTCCAGGAACACTCAACGGCAAGGAGAGGAAATATATAGCAATAGGCAGGGTTCTCAACTCTGGTTAGTTTTTGTTGTCTGAAGGAGAAAATAAAACATTTGGTTCTGGGGCACGTGGGTGGCTCAGTAGGTTAAGAGTCCGACTTCAGGATCATGGTTTTATGGTTTGTGAATTTGAGCCCTACATCGGGCTCTGTGCTAACAGCCCAAAGCCTGGGGCTGCTTTGGATTCTGTCTCCCTCTCTCTTTGCCCCACCCACGCTTGCACTGTCTTTGTCTCTCTCAAAAATAAACATTAAAAAATAAAATAAAAAATATTTGGTCCTCTAGGTCTGGTTGAAAAGAGGAACAAGATGTGTCTCAACCCTGACTGTTGATTTGCCAGATTGCTCAGACATTAACCAAATGATGAAAAACTAAATGCCGTTACATTTATATATTATTCTTAGAAATCTCATGGATTCTTTACAAAGAATAAATTAAATGGATTCTTTTCATTCTCAATTTTAATTAGTCACATGAATTATTCTATTTAAGGACTTTAAGTGAAGAGGTATTTAAAGCTTTTGCCACATTTTCCATGAGTTTACATTTGGATAGGATTGAGAGAAGGGGAATCTCTGTGAGAGAGTGTGGGGAGTGACCCCATGCCAAGGAAACTGTAATATGAACAAAGGATGTTTGGAACTCCAATGCAGGTAGAGGTATGTTCTTGAAGCATTGCTGTTTACATATGTATAAGAATGTATGGGAGGTCTGTTGCTACGTTCTGTGAAGCCTTCCTTAGGAGATTGCTAGACTCTGCTAGATGTTAATGGAAGATATTTCCATAATACTGCACAGATCTCACTCTTGATGGGTTCAGATGAGCTCGGGAGGTGATGAATAAGAGTTGCTGATGGTAACTGGAAGTTAACCTTCTGGGAGCTGCTGTGGACGGGTGAGGTTCCCAGGAGCTGCTATCTTCCAAGAAATGCCTTAGTCAGCTGCTGTTGAGAAACATTAGCTAGAAGTACTGATGGGAAATTCCTTTAAGTATTATTTTAAAGAAAAAAACCTGGGGAAAATAAAGCATAGTTATTCAGACTTGTCCCTGAAGAACATTTAAACGAATGGTATAAACCAGATTCTACTCTTAGATGAACCACATATTCTAAACTAGATCAGTCTATAGGACTAAAAAGACCAGTTAGCTTGCCCACAGTAATTGCTTAGACATTTAGCCATGTAATATCACATGGGAACAGTCAATCTGTAAGCCTCACTAAGCATTTGCTAGATATATACATCTAGGTGGGTGGTAAGGATGAAAAGAGAAATTAGAAAAGCTTCCTGTCCTCATATCTAGTTAGGACACAGACCCATATATAAAATAGTAATTCTACATTTTAGGCATAGTTTGATGCAAGATGATTGAAATAGACCCACAGACTAAGGGATATGAATAGAATAAGAATTCATGTGGATTATTAGGGAGTCAGTGGAAAGTTGAGTCAAGAGGAAGAGCTTGGACTCATTTTGCAGGATTTATTTCACAAAAGAGAAGAGCATCCCCCTTAGAGTAAGTTGCAAAGTAGAGAGGGTTGAATGTGCAGAAGGGTATAATTGGGAACCATGGACCATAAATAAGGATGAAAAGCTGAGCATGAATTTTAGCATAAAGACTCAGAATTTCACTTTGTTTTTAGTCAAAGAGCCCAAATAATTGAGATTAGGGGTTGATAATTTCTACTCATTATTATAACTAATCTCTTGGCCCAAATAATCTTACTTAAATGATCCTAATAATCATTCTTATGTTAGAAATAATCATTGTAATGAATGTGTTTTTTTCAAATAATTTCAGTAATGTTCTATTATTAATACTGTATAAAGATCAAACCCATTATCCATTAAAATTGTTTTAGAAAGACTATTTAGATCAAGAAATCAGTTAATGAGTAGAAACTTGAGCCCCAAGAAATTATGGTAAGCTGATTTTGAAATCTCACATGCTCACACACTAACAAGGTCTAAAGAATAGAGGAAAATCAGAACCTTGTCAGTGGGCAGGACTCATTTGAGACATTCATATGGCTCACTTAATAGATTTCCAGTCTCTAGACTTTTAGATCACTCTGAGATACATAGCTGAGTCTGTGCACATCAAAATGAAAATTTAGTTTTTAGCCCTCTGAGGGATCAATGGTTAAAATTGTGCTTCCTGATGCACAATCTAGAACACATTTGAAAGGTATCTGAATGACACTAGGTAGAATTAGAGTTAAGAAAATAAAAGTTACATAATATCATTTTATAATTATTAAAATTTTTTATTGAGATATAATTTAAATATAACTGTAAGTTTAAGGTGTGCAATCTATTGACTTGATACCTTTGTATGTTGCAGTGTGGTTACTGCCTATAGCATTAGCAATATTATTTTTGGTCTGTGGTGAGGACATTTAAGATCTGGTCTCTTAGTAGCTCTGAAGTATATAATACAGTATTGTTGACTATAATCACTATGCTGTGCATTAGATTTTCAGAACTTAATTATCTTTTAATAGCAAATTTGTACCCTTTACAAATGTCTGATTCTGCCATCCAGCCCTTGCTAAACACCATTCTATTCTTTGTTTCTATAAGTTCAGAATTTTTAGATTCCAGATACTGGTGATATCATATAGTATTAGTCTTGTCTTTTCTGGCTTATCTCACTTAGATTAAAATCATCAAGTTCCATCCATACTGTTGCAAATGGAAGGATTTCCTTCTTTCTCATCGCTGAATTATATATGTTGTATATACACATGTAACATGCACACACATATACATATACACATACCTATATATGTACATACACACCACATCTTCTTTATCCATCTATCTGTTGAAGGACACTTAGGTTGTTTCCATATCTTGGCTATTGTGAATAATGCTGCAGTAAACATTGGAGTGCAGATATCTTTTCAGTATCCTATTTTTATTTCTGTTGAGTATATACCCAGAAGTGGAATTGCTGGATCATATGGCGGATCTATTTTTAATTTTTGAGAGACCTCCACGCTTTTAATAGTGGGTGGACTTGTATTCGTACCAATAGTACATTAGCTTTCCCTGTTCTCTACATCCTCACCAATAGTTATTATCTCTTATCTTCTTGATGATAGCCTTTCTAATAGGGATGTGGCGGTGTTTCACTGTGGTTTTGATTTGCTTTCCCTGATGACTAGTGACATGGAGCATCTTTTATGTACCTGTTGTACATTTGGATGTTTTCGTTGAAAAAATGTTTATTAATTTCTTCTGCCCATTATTAATTGGATCATTATTTTTTTGTTATTGAGTTGTATGAGTTCTTTATATACATACCATGCCAAAATGGTTTGTAAATATTCACCCCCCCTTCCTAGAATGCCTTTTCATTTTGTTGTTGTTTCTTTTCCTGTGCAGAGATTTTTAGTTTGATGTAGTCATACTTGATGATTTTTGCTTTTGTTTTTTGTACTTTTGGTGTCATATCCAAAAAATTATTGCCAAGACCAATGTCAAAGGGCTTCTTCCTCATGTTTTCTTCTAGGTGTTTGATGGGTTCAGGTGATATGTTTAAGACTTTAATCTCTCTTGAAGTAATTTTTGTGGGTGTTGTAAGATAGAAGTCTATTTTTTTTCTGTATATGGTTATCCAGTTTTCCAACACCATTTGTTGAACAGACTATTCTTTCTCCATTAACTATTCTTTGCTCCTTTGTCAAATATTAGTATGTGGGGGCTTATTTCTGGGTATTCTGTTCTGTTCCATTAGTCTATGTATCTATTTTTATGTCAATAGTGTTTATTATAGCTTTGTAGTATAGTTTGAAATTAGGAAGTGGCATGCCTCTGGCTCTGTTCTCTGTCAGGATTGCTTTGGCCATTTTGTGTGTGTGTGTGTGTGTGTGTGGTTCCATAAAAAGGTTTGGATTTTTTTCTGTTTCTTTGAAAAATGCCATTGGAATTATGGTAGGGATTGCACTGAATCTATTGATGGCTTTGGTTAGTGTGGTTATTTTAACAATTTTAATTTTTTTATAATAGTTTATTGTCAAATTAGTTTCCATATAACACCACGTGCTTCTCCCCACAAGTGCCCCCCACCATGACCATCCCCCCTCCCTCCCTCCCCCTCCCCCCTCAGTCCATTGTTCGTCTCCAGTATTCAATAGTCTCCCTTGATCCGTGTGTCATGCTAAGCGAAACAATTTTAATTTTTATGGTTCGTGAACATGGGATATTATTCCATTCATTTGTGTTCTTTTCAATTTCTTTCATCAGTGTCTTGTAGTTTACATTGTAAATATCTTTCACTTCCTTGGTTAAGTTTATTCCTAAATATTTTATTGACTTTTGATGCAATTGTGAATGTGATAGTTTTCTTTACCTCTTTTCCAGATGTTTTGTTGTTAAGTGTTTGGAAAAACAAATGATTTCTGTATGTTGATTTTCTGTCTTGTAACTTTACTGAATCCATTGGGCACTTCTAACACTGTTTTGGTTGACTATGATTTTCTGTATATAAGATTAAGTCACCTGCAAATAGAAAGAATTTTACTTCTTCCTTTCCTATTGTATGCTTTTTATTTCCTTATCTTGCCTCATTGCTCTATCTAGGACTCCAGTACTATGTTGAATGAGAGTGGTGAGAGTGGGCAGTCTTTTATCGTTCCTGGTCTTAGTGAAAAAGCTCTCGGCCTTTCACTGTTGAGTATGATGTCAGTTGTAGGCTTTTCATATATGGCCATTTTTATTTTGAGTTATGTTCCTTCCATACCCAATTTGTTGAGAGTTTTTAATCACAAAGGAGTGTTGTGTTTTGTCCAATGCATTTTCTTTGCCTATTGAGAGGACCATATGATTTTTATTTTTTGTCTTATTAATGATGTGTCATGTTTACTTATTTGTGTTTGTTGAACCATCCTTGTGCCCCAAGGATAAATTCCAGTTGATCACAGTGCATGATTTTTAAAAATACATCGTTGAATTTGCTTTACTACTTTTTATTGAGAAATTTTGCATCTACATTCATGAGGGATAGTGGTCTATATTTTTTATTTTGTTGTAGTGTCTTTATCTGGTTTTGGTATCAGGGTAATGCTGGTCTAATAAAAACAGTTTTTAAGTGTTCCATCCTCTTCAATTATAGGGAAGATTTTGAGAAAAAAATTATTAATTGTTCTTGAAATATTTGGCAAAATTTATCAGAGAATCCATTTTCTGTATTGGGAGATTTTTGATTACTCTCCTTACCCAGTCATAGAGGTCTGCCTCACCATTGTGGTATTGCAGGAGAGAAACAGGTTAGCACAACGAGGCTAGTCAGGCACTCACTCACCGTTCTTCCTTTGCCCCTTGGGAGAAATTATTGCTAGTTTGTTCAGTTCTGTGTTGTGTTGTCTTTTTGGAGGGATAGCACTGGCCTAGTTTCTCTTACACTCTCCAGTAGATTCAAATTCAGTTTTTTCTCCAGCTGAGTGCTGAAATATCTCCTTGTGAAGTTTGGACTTCTGTAAATTCTCTCATCTGTGGGTGTCTGCCCAAGCCAACCACTCATGGTTTTTTCCCCCAACCATAGCCAAGAGGGATTGGGGTTGGCTTGTTTTTTGATTCTGCAGCCCACACCAAGGTCTGTCTGCCTATACCTATGAATAGGTGGGAAATATTCTTCTCAGGCTCCTTGGCAAATGGTGCTGGATCCCACAACTCCTTAAAACAATACTTTTGTTCATAGATGATACTGATTTTAATTGCTAAAAGAGAGAGAAAAAAGAAAATTTATTTTATTTTATTTTATTTAGTTTTTAATAGTTTATTTTCAAATTGGTTTCCATATAACACCCAGTGCTTCTCCCCACCATGACCATCACCCCTTCCCTCCCTCCCCCTTCAGTCCATGGTTCGTTTTCAGTGTTCAATAGTCTCTCATGATTTGTGTCCCTCACTTTCCCCAGCTCTCTATCCCCCTTCCTCTTCCTATGGTCCTCTGTTAGGTAAAAAAGAAAATTTCTTATGTGACAATGATACTGTCATTACTCCCGTAAGTCATTTTGTATTTTTTTTAATGGAAAATATATTGTATTTAAAACATGCAACCGTTTGAGGGTTCTAGACAAGATGGCAGTTTTTACACTGATGTCTTGGTTATTCCCAATACATTCCCAACAAAATGACTTGCAAAAGTTGCAAATAATGAATTATCTTTATTCCTACTGGAAATTAGAGATAAGAATCTACATGCCAGGACATTTGAGAAATTTCTAATGTCACTGTACTGATTGCATTAGACTAAAGGTCTTGTTTGGAAGTAAGTGAGGGAGAAGCTTTGGTAATGCACTGACCTCTTCTACTTGGACTAGTACTGAATGAATATGAGCTGAGTAATCAGGAGAACTTCAACAACAAAAACAAGCAAAAAGCAAAAACAATTAACTAATAACACCCAAACAGAAAAAGACATATACAAAGATGGTGAGTGTGTGTGTGTGTGAGTTAAACTCACTTCTTAGAGAGGAGAAGATCCCAAAACACTGCAAATTAGACAAATAAAAATTCAGTTATCTCACTGGGTTAAAAGATATCCAGCCATGATGATATTCTGCTTATTAAAGATCCTCCTAAAGGAAAAAGACTCAGAATAATTAAATACAAGATGGTGAGGAACATACATATAGCACACAGAAACAACTAAATGAGTAGCAATCTTAGTTTAAGCCAAGTAGAATTTAAGAGAAAGAATGAACTAATTCAAGTATTGACAAAATAACCCAATTCATAATGATGTAATAAAAAAACTGCATTGAATAATAGCCTCAAAGCATGCAAAGTTAAATGTGAAAAATGCAAAAATAAAGTTATGGTACCACAATTAAAATTCCATGAATTTTACATCCAATCAATTTTAAGATCTAGAGTTGACAAAATTTAAATTTAAACATATGGTATTTAAAAGCATTAGTGATAGATTTAAATTGATTATCATAAATACATATCTTTTTTCCAGGTTCATAAAATTTTTAAAAATAAATCTAGAACTAGGTAACAGAATAAAATCTCAATAGATTCCTGACAACAGTAATCATGTAGGTAATCTTATCTGATCAAAAGAGTATTAATTAAGAAAAAGTAACACAAAATCCAGTCACTTTGTGTGATAGATTGAATTGTTAGCCCCAATTTTCAAGGCTCCCCTTAGTCTTCACCCTGGGCTTGCCCTGTGATTTGCTTTAGTTGACAGAAGTGACAAAGTGCTTGTTCTCATCATTGACCTTAGGGCCTTGTGTGTTTTCACTTGCTTCCTTGTGCTTCTGCCTTTGCTATGAGAAAAACATGTCCTGGCTGACTGGTGGTCCTAGGAAGAGGGACACGTGGGTCAGAGTTATCTCAATCAACCTCAACCAAGACCAGCCAACTTCAAAAGAGTCACCCATTTAAGCCTCCTCTAGATTGGCTGAATCTTAGCCAACCTTCAGCTAACCTCAGGATGCATAAGTGGCAATAAATGAATGTTGCAGTAAACACTGGTGGTTTGTTAATGCAGCAAGAATGAATCAGTATATTTTGTAATTGGAAATTAAATTTCTCCTGAGCCAAAACACTTTGTTTCAAACCCGGGCTCTGTCACTCACCAGCTGTAATGTGGGGCAAGTCACATAATCTTTCTGTGCATCAGTTTTCTCATCAGTAAAGTAGGGATCTTATATCTATCTTGTTAGATAGATCTTATATCTATCTTGTTAAATCTCACTTTGGAAGGATTGAGTCGATATTTGTCAGAAGAGTACCTTGGCATATGATAAACACTATATATGTGCCATGTCTTGTTATTTATGAGTGCTATATTCAAGAAATTTAAATTGTTTAAATTAGCTAAATTCTGTTGTTATACCAACTTTACAGATGATGAAACTGAGGCCAGAAGAATTGAGAACCAAAGCTAGCAAGTGAAGGGGTAAGGACTCAGACTCAGGATTGCAGACATCAAAACCTTCTCTCTATACAAGGTGTCAAATACTCTTAATATACAAGGAAAGTATGAGTAAAATGTAACAGTGCTTAAGAGATGCAGTCAATGCTAAAATCAGAGGTAATCTTTTGAAAAGAAATAAAGTAACAAAGGTTGTAATAGAATGAATTGGAAAAAATATCAATACAAACAGTAAGGAAAACAGAAGGAAAAATAATAAATAGAAATATGTTGGGAAAAGAAAATAATAAATTTATAAGTAAAATTGGAAGATAGGTCTTAAAGTAGATAAGTAAAATATAGAGGCGTATAGGAGAGGAAGATGGTGGTGGAGCAGGGGGACCTAGACTCACCAAACACAACTAGATAACTATTAAATCATCCTAAACACATCAGAAATAGACCTGAAGACTGACAGATCAAACTCCACAACTAAAGGGAGAGAAGAGGCCACATTGAAAAAGGTTTAATTCAGTTCAACCATATTCTGTCAGCAGTTCCAGTTTTCAGTAGAATCTTGTTTTTCTGGTTCATCATAACAAGAAGTCATTCTTAAATTCAAAGAAAAATGAGCAAAGTGAAAGAGAGAGAGCAAGAGCGAGAGCGAGAGAGAGCGTCAAACCATGAAACAGACTCTTAACTATAGAAAAACTGAAGGTTGCCAGAGGGGAGGTCCCTGTGGGATGGGTGAAAGAGGTGTTGGGGGTTAAGGCATGCACTTGTTGTGATGAGCACTAGGTGATGTATGGAAGTGTTGAATCATTACATTATACACCTGAAACTATTACGCTATATGTTAACTAACTATATGGATTTTAATAAAAATTTAAAAAAATATATACAGGCTTCTGACATATTTTGCAAGAAAACAGGCATCCAAATTTAGAGAAAGAACTAAATATGAAAGGAATTTTTTTAAAAACTATAAACTTCAGCCAAAACACACCATGGACAGGTAATGGTTTAAGCTCTTTCTTAATGAATTTCTTCATTTTTATTAAAGACAATCAAATCTTCCTCTTAGTCTGAACTGAAGAAATCACAGGAAATTGTCATTATTCTCCTGCAAAGCAAAGGAATTTGGTAGTTTAAAATCTCTAAAGAAAAAACAAAACAAAACAAAAATCTCTGTGGTATAATGGAAATGTACACATTTTCATTAACTTTTGAAATATTGAAAATGGCTTTCTATTGCCATTTTTTTAGGCACTGGAAATTGATAAACTTGTATGCCTTTATGACTCTTCTAACTAATTCATTTTGTCTGAACCTGTTAAAACATGAGTTATATTAATTGTATCTTTTTACAGAAAAATATCTTAAATTTCCTCCTAATAGTCAACACAAAATATTCCCACTAAAAATCTGTAAGTTACCCAGATAAGGCATTATGAGGAAAATTATATCACTCACGCTCTCACCATCCAGAGATAACCACTGCTATTATCTTCATGTAAATACTTTGACATTTTTTCTTACGTGTGCATGTATATATATGGTTGTGTGTCTTCTTTTTCAATTTGCATTGTTCTGTAACCTGATTTTTCCACTTATTTTATCTTGCATGTTTTTATTGTCAATAAATATATGTTTACATTATCATTTCAAATGACTGAAAAGTGTTTGAGTAATCTCCATGTGATACATTTGTATATCCTGTAACCATAATTGCCGTGGTTGTTTTAACTGAATGAAATGCTATCACTAGTATATTTAAAAAAAAAATCTTTGTTGTTTCACATTCATATTCTAGTAGCTTTTTTTTCTTCATTAAGGGCTAATAGATACTGGATTCTCTGAGATTTTTCATGGTGGAAAATATTTTCCTGTGGCCTTAATATAGGAACAACAGTTTGGTTATAAAAGGAGGCGAGTTTTATAAATATTGCTCCACAACCTTCTGGTGTTCAGTGTTACTGTGGAGAAGTCCAGCGCCAATCTGAGGTTTTTCCCTACAGGTATCCTGCTATTTTTCTGTCCAAAGGATTCCTTTCTTACTACTGAAGTCCTATAACTTGACCAAGAGATGACTTGGTGTTGATCGTTATGTACTAACTTTTCCCCCAAACAAGATATGTACATCCAATCTCTAAGTCTAACCTCATTAAATATTAGGCTAATATTACCAAATTATTTTTTAGTGTTTTTCCTATTTCATTATTTTTTCTACGCTTAATGACATATAATTGACACACAGCATTGTGCAAGTTTAAGGTATACGGTGTGAAGATTTGATGTAAGCATATGTTGTGAAATGACCACAGTGTTAGTTTTACACCTCTATCCACTCATGTAATGACCTTTTTTCTATGCTGAAAACATTTACCATCTACTCTCTTAGCAACTTTCAAGAATATAATATAGTATTATTAACTATAATCACCATGCTACATGGGCTTCTATACCCAATTTGTTGAGGATTTTTATCATAACAATGATAAATTTTGTCAAAAGCTTTTCTTGCATCTATTGAGATGATCATGTGATCGTTGTATCTTCAATTAGTGTGATGTGTCACACTTACTGATTTATATATATGTTAAATCAACCTTGCACCCAGGATGAATCCCACTTGATCATGGTGTATGATCCTTTTAATACGCTGTTGGGGTCGGTTTGCTGATATTTTGTTGAGAATGTTTGCATCTGTATTCATCAGGGATATTGTCTGTTGTTTTCTTTTCTTGTAATGTCCTCATTTGGCTTTGGTTTTGGGGTTATGCTGGTCTCAGATAATGAATTGGGAGTGTTTCCTCCTATTGTGCTGTTGTTGTTTGTTTTACATTTGTTTATTATTGAGGCACAGAGAGAGACAGAGCATGAACAGGGTAGGGGCAGAGAGAGGAGACACAGAATCCCAAACAAGCTCTAGGCTCTGAGCAAGCTGTCAGCACAGAGCCTCATGTGGGGCCAAACCAGGAACCCAGAGATCATGACCTGAGCCAAAGTCAGTGGCTCAGCCAACTGAGCCACCCAGGTGCCCCAGCCTATTGTGCTTTTTGAGTTTGAGAAGAACTGGTATTAATTCTCCTTGAAATGTTTGGTAAAATTCACCCAGGAAGTACTTTGGTGCTGGTCTTTTATTTGTGGAGGAGCTTTTGATCACTGTATCAATCTTCTTAGTTGTTACCCATCTTTAAGGTTTTTTATTTCTTCATGATTCATTCTTGGTAGTGAGTATGTTTCTGGGAATTTATCCATTTATTCTAGATTTCCTCATTTTCTGGCATATCATTGTTTAGAGCAGTATCCTATGGTCCTTAGTGTTTCTGTGTTATCAATTGTAATGTCTCCTCTTTCATTTGATTTTATTTGAGTCTTCTTTTTGTTTTTCCTAGTTAATCTAGCTAAGGATTTGTCAATTTTGTTTATCTTTTAATAAAACCAGCTCTTATTTTTTAAGTCTTTTTAATTTTTTTCTAGTGTCTATTTTATTTATTTCTCTTCTGATCTTTGTTATTATCTCTCTTTGATTAACTTTGGGCTTAGTTTACTCCTTTTCCCCCCCTGGTTCCTTGAGGTGTAAGTTTAGATTGTTTATTTCAGAACTTAATGGGGGCACTTATTTCTATAAAATTCCCTCTTAGAACTACTCTTGCATCATTCCAGTGTTTGGTATGCTGTTTCTATTTTCATTTAATATATTTTTCATTTCTCTCGCTTTCTTCTTTAACCCATTGATTGTTTAGCAATGGGTTGTTTAATTTCCATGTATTTTTTATTTTTCCAGGTCTCCTCCTGGTTTTGATTTTTGGTTTCATATCATTGTTGTTGAAAAATATACTTGATATGATTTTAGTTGTCATATTTTTTATGACTTGTTTTATGGCCTAAGGACATCCTAGAGAATGGTCATGTGTGTTTGAGAAGAATGTGTGTTCTGTTGCTGTTGATACTCTATATATGGCATTTCGGTTCATTTGGTCTAAAGTATATTTCAAGTCCAATATTTCCTTATTAATTTTTAATCTAGATGACCTATCTTTTGTTGAAAGTGGAGTACTGTTACTGTATTTTTGTCTGTTATTCCCTTAAGTTTTGTTAGTATTGGCTTAATACATATTTAGGTGTTCTAATGGTAGGTGCAAATATATTTATTATTACTATATGCTCCTGATAAATTAAGCCATTATCATTATATAATGACCTTTACTGTTTCTTGTAACAGTGTTTGCCCTAAAGTCTATTTTGTTTGGTGTAAGTATAGCTACTCCTGGTCTCTTTTCATTTCCATTGCATTTCACTTCCAATGGGGTGAAAAGTATTCCATTTCATTAAATATCTTTTTCCAGCCCTTTCCTTTGAGCCGTTGTGTGTCCTTAAACCTGAAGTAAATCTCATTAGGCAGTATATCGTTGAGTCTTTTTCTTTATTTTTTTAAACTTTTCAGCCACTCTGTGCCTTTTGATTGGAGCATTTAGTGCACTTACATTAGAAGTAATTATTGGTGGGTAAAGACTTACTAATGACATTTTACTAATTGTTTTCTGGCTGTTTCAAAGTTCCCTTGCTCCTTTCTTCTTCTCTTTCTGTTTTCCTTAGTGAGCTGATAATTTTCCATGCCGTAGTGGCATGCTTTTACTTCTCTTTATCTTTTATGCATATACTGTAGGATTTTTCTTTTTTCTTTTTTTAAATTTTTAATGTTTTTATTTATTTTTGAGAGAAAGAGAGAGACTGAGCATGAGAGATGGAGAGGCAGAGAGAGGGGAAACACAGAATCCAAAGCAGGCTTCAGGCTCTGGGCTGTCAGCACAGAACCCAATGCAGAGCTCAAACCCGCAAATGGTGAGATCATGACCTGAGCCGAAGTCGGACACTTAACCGACTGAGCCATGCAGGTGCCCTGTGGGATTTTTCTTTATGGCTATGATGTGGCTTTACATAAAACATCTTATGGTTATAACAGTCTATTTTATGCTGATAACAACTTTGATTATATAAAATCTACTCTTCTTCCTCCTCTTCCATCTTTTATGGTTTTGATGTCACAAGTTAGTTACTTCTTTTTGTATTGTGTATCCATTACCAAATTAGTGCAGATATAGTTATTTTTTTAATACTTTTGTCCTTTGACCTTTATGCTGGAGTTAAGTATTTAACACACCATTATATTACAGTATTAGAGTGCTTTGAATTTGGCTATATACTTACTATTGTCAGTGTGTTTTCTATTTTCATATTACTTATTATTACCCTTTCCTTTCAGCTTGAAGAATTTTCCTTATTTCTTGTGAGGCAGGTCTAGTGGTGATGTACCACCTCAGCTTTTGTTTGCTTTGGAAAGTTATTATTTCTTCTTCATCTATGAAGGATGACTCTGCGGGGTAAAGTATTCTTGGTTGGCAGTTTTTTCTTTTATCACCTTGAATATAGTATTCAAGTCTTTCCTGGCCTACTCCAGAATTTCTGTTAGGCTCTTTTATTAATGATTTTTTTCTTTCTGTTAAACTTCTCATTTTGTTTGTGTTTTGTTTGCCTGATCTCACTGATTTTCTTGTGTGTTTTCGTATATAGCTCACTGAGCTTCCTTAAAGCAACTGTTTTGAATTCTTATTATTCCTTTGGGAGTTTCTGCCTTATATGGGACTCTCTTGTTAAAGCCTTCACCTTGACCGGGTCCTTATTCCAGATTCCTGAGTTCCATGAAGCTAAAAATATCTATGCTCAGTTGTCTCAGTTTGAGGAATGTCTGCAATACCAAACCAGGTTCACTGTTCTGCTAGCTTGCTGTGTTCTTTTTCACTTAGTATTTGTTTTGAATAGTACGTGCCTTTAAAGAAAACCAACTAATTGATGCATTTGAGCAAATTTCTAAAATATTTTATCCAGGATTTTTAGTTGCTAGTTTGGGCAGTTAGCCCTCCATGTATGATCTCCAGATAATGTTTAGTTTCTTTTTTGAATTCTTTCATTAAGTTTCATTTGCTCCACTGCCCCCTAATTCACCCGTCATCAATGGGGTATGTGTCTTTAGATAAACTATTTTTTAAACGTAGGTGAAGATCTGTGATTATATGGACTTTTTCAATGTAAGTTAATAAAAATATTCCTAAGAAATAAAGAAATAAGAATATGTATCAGAAGTTTCTTTTTCTTTTTTTTTTCTTGTTATATTGTTTACAGGGAAATTATTTAAAGTAGTCAGCTGAATAGCTAAGTAATACCATGTATAATAACTTGAAGATACTGGAATAATGAGAGATTTCTTTCATTATTTCCCTTCAAGTCTCAAAAACATCACGGCAATGGGTGAAGGAAGAAACAGCACTACAGTTACCAGGTATATTCTATTGGGATTCTCTGGATTTCCAAAACTTGAAGTCATCCTCTTTTCAATATTCCTAGGCATCTGCCTCATGACAGGGTCCTGGAATGTGAATCTCATCACTGTGATCGAGATGGACTCCTACCTGCACACACCCGTGTACTTCTTTATCACTAAAGTCACCTCCTTACATATTTGTTCTGTGTCCTCCACAGCTCCCACGAGGCTGTCATATTTCTTCAAGAAGCAGATATATATCTCCCTTGGGGGCACACCATGCAGTACTTCTTCTTTACCCTGGGTCTGAGTGAGTGCTATCTCCCGTCAGCCATGACTTATGACCGATATGTTGCCATTTGTAGCCCTCTGCTCTGCACCGCCACCATGTCGCCCACCCTCTGTGTGCAGATGGTGGTGAAATCGCATGTAACTGGATTCTGTGGCTCATTTGTCCAGCTGTGTGCCTTACTTCGGCTCCGTTTCTGTGGGCCAAATGTCATCAACCATTTCTTTTGTGATCTTCTCCAGTTGCTGATCCTATCCTGTTCTGACAACTTTTTCTTTCAAATCATGACCTCTGTGCTCAAGTGATATTTGGACTCACATCTGTCTTGGTTATCATGATATCCTATGGTTATATTGTTGCCACCATCATGGAGATCACCTCAGCTAGAGGTAGGTCCAAGGCCTTCAACACCTGTGCTTCTCACCTGATATCTGTGACTCTCTTTTATGGCTCAGGCACCGTTGTCTATTTGTGCCCTACTTCTGATGATTTTCTGAGACAAAACAAGCTGTTCTCTGTTGCATACACTGTGGTGATCCCCATGTTAAATCTATTGATCTACAGCCTAAGGAACAAGGAAATCAAAGATGCCTTAAACAGATGGGAGAAGAGAATATTTTCATGGAATTATTGATGGCTTTTAGGGCTTAGGACACAAAACATTCAGAATAGTGTATGAAAAAGACCCATAATGGTACTTATAAGCCTGGTAATATATTGTGTAGCTTTTCACAAATATTTGTTTCCCCTCTATTCCCTGAGAGAGGATTGTATTTCATCCCTTTGAAGTCAGGCATGGGCACGTGACTTGTTATGACAAATGAAATGTGAACAGATGTGATATGTACCACTTTTAGGTAGAGACGATATGTGTGTGATTTTTTTTTTTTACCTTTTTTATTCTCAGTGCTCTTATCAGTGGCTGACTTGTAAGGAATAAGATGATGGTGCAAGAGAAGACCCCCAGCTGACAAAAGAGGAACGTGTATTGTTGGCAAGAAACAAATCTGTTTTGGATTATTTGTTACTGTAACATACTCGGTCCATCATAACTGTTACAGAAATCTATACAGGTAGTAGTATGCTATTTAAAAATTTCAGTGTTAACATTTGGAAATTTCTTTAAGACCAGGCAGTAGGTGTTAAGCAATACATTATTGACAACTGGGAGGATAGTAATTTTATGTTTGGCACAATAAAACATTTGGTACGACTGTCACCTGTGATAACTTTGAAGGAAGATTATGTGGGAAAATGGAATGCTTGTAGCATGAATTGGTTGCTATTAGATGCATTTAACAAGGCTGTACCAAAATGAGACAACCTCACAAGGCAACTGGTCAGTTTGCAAGGAGGAAATGAAAGAGAATATAGAGAGTCAAGAAATTTGGAGACTTGAGAGGAGCTAAGATAGCAGCATAAGTAGGAGATGCCTAGGCTTGTCTCATCCCTCAAACACAGCTAGATAACTATCAAATTATTCTGAATACCCAAGAAATCGACCTGAGGACTAACAGAACAAATTGCAGAAGAGGCCACATAGAGGGAGGTAGGAAGTGCAGAGACATGGTTTGGGGGAGAAACAGATCATGGGTGCTGCAGAGAGGAGGGAGCCCAGGACACAGAGAAGGGAGAGAGAGAGAGAGAGAGAGAGAGAGAGAGAGAGAGAGAGAGCCATTGGCTGGGAAAATGAGAGGGGTTGATTTTCATGAGTTTTTGCAAAAACCCAATGACTGGAGTTTTAGAGGTGGAGTTCATGGCTGGGATAGAGCCAGCCATGAAGGTACTGCCTTACTCCTGGAGAGAAGGCATTCAAGCAGCCTGGGGTAGACTCTGCAATCAGAGGATCACCTATAGTGCATGGGAAGAGACTGCTCTTCCTGGAGTGCATCTGTGTGTGAAAGGTGGCATTCACAGAGAAGCCTCTCCAGGGATAAGAGAGCTAGTGAGCATCATTTCCCTCCCTCACTCCTCAGCATAGGCACAGAGACACCTGCTGCTGGTGGCTAACCCAGCCGCTGGTTCTTTAGAGTGCTTTGCTCCAAATCCCTTTTCTCTGTCGTCTGGCACGACTGCCCTTCTGGGTCAAATCTGCAAATCTATCCCAGCATGGCGAGACCCTCCCCCAGACCACACCAGGTCCCTAAGATTTGGAGTTTTAAAAGTCAGGAGGCTTGGCTGGAATAGAGTCCAAAGTGCACTGCACTGCTCCAGGCAGGCAAGCAACATGAAGACAGCATGAAAATAGCCATCTGAAAAATGCCTGGGGTGCAGGAGGGGCAGTGCTTTCCTGAGAGCAGCAAGGATGGAGATCCCTCTCCAAGGACAAAGGAGCTGGCAGGTACCATTTCCTTCCCCCATCCTTCATCATAAACCAGCTTCTGTAAACAGATGAACAGATTAAGTTAACAGATTAACTTGTTTAGTCCACATGTTTCTAACCAAGAAGCACCATGTAGACATTATTAAGAGACTTCTAGGCATCCCTCAAAGATCCAGTCCTGACAGGAGAAGATACTAAGACAAATATAACTGATTACCATCTGGAGTATATAATGGACCCCTATAAATAAAAAAGACAAATTTCTGAGTTAATATGGGCTAAGCAAATCAATAGGAATTTCATAAGGAAGTACAAATGGTCTTGAAACATGCTAAAAGATTTGAATCTCATTAATTATAGAGTAATACAATTTCACATCTACCATTTAAGTAAAAACTAACAAGTAGGACAATATCAAGTGTTGACACGAATATGTAGTAACAGAGTCCTCATCTGCTGATAAGAGTATACACTGGTACATCTATTTTGGAAAGCAGACTATTACTGCCCAAGAAAGTGGCCCTAAAGGACAGTGGTGAAGGGAAGTCCTCCTAGTGGTCAGAGTTCCAAGAAGCACACCTAGTTGTCCAATTTACATTGAAGGAGAAAGCTTCTGGGTTAAGGATACATATGGACTCGTAAGTAGTGTCACATAGCTTGACTGGCAGCTAGGAGCCTGGAAAAAGCAATATTGGAAGACCGCAGACAAGAACATCGAGGGAAGAAGTATATGGATGAACCTATGGGCACAAAGCACACAGCTCTTTTTGTCACATGTCAAGACTCACTAAAAAGCATCCATTCCAGTGGGAGTTATACTTAGATGGACAGATTGACAAAGACTATGGATGTCATCCAGCCTCTCTGTATATTACAGTTCATAGCCATCATGATCAGTGAGTGACCATGGTGGAATGGTTGAAGGCAGTGTTCAAGTTCTTATTCAAGTTCTTTCTCATCAAGGCCAAATTACTGACACCACTGAATGTCCAATGTGCTAACAAATAAATGAAGCCAGAACCCTCAATAGTACTTAAGAACACCAGTCAACCACTTGGTGGTAGATGTATAATAGTGAACTCCACCATCTTAGAAGGAGGCATGATTTATTCTCTTGAATTGAGATATTCTAAAGCTAAAAGCCTGCTTTCCATGCATGCAGTATCTCTGCCAGTACCACCATCTAAGGCTTACAGAACACCCAGTCTATCCCATATGAACATTACCTCAGTTGAAAGGATACAGTTTATGGCAAAGAAGGTGAACTAATGGGAGTATGACCATGAAATTTACTAACCTTTTATTGTATGTCTTTCTGCAGAAATATCTTATTTAATAGCTGAATTAAGGTGTCAGAAAGTTTCTAATAGTTAAGGCACTATCTTCCAGGAAGCTGTATATGAACTAAGTAAACAAGCACTTTTTCCTGGCACCTTAAGTATATGGGCCCCAGTAGCCAAAGAATGGAGTAGAATTTTCACCCCTTCACTGTGATTCCCAGTGACCTACTTTTAGAATTTGTGCTTTCTTTTCCCATCATCTTAAGTTCTACAAAGTTAGAGGCTCTAGATCCCAGGTAGAATCATTCTGTCAGGGGACACAGAAGGACTCCAATGAACTTGAGATTTTCACCTGATGCTGATAGACCATCAGGCAAAGAATGGTGGGGATAGTTGACCTGATTATCATTAGGAGTTAGGGTTGCTGCTGCACAGTCAGCTAGAAGGAGTGTGTCTGGAGTCCAGGGAATTCACTGGGGCATCTCTTGATCCCCAGGAGAACAGTTAATGGGCAATTGCAGCAACCAAAAACTATTAAGAGCAGAGTAACTAAGGGCTCAGATTCTTCAGGGATGTAGTTGTGGGTTAACTCTCTAGACAGGCAGCCAAGACCATCTGAAATAATGGCTGAGAATGAGGGAAATCTGCAATTAGTAGTGGAGAGATAAGATTAATCTGCTGGGACCTCAGAAGTAGCTACTGTGTCAAGGAAGAAATTTGCTTCACTAGCCCTATTGACTGTACCTCTCCTCTTGGGAGCAACTGAGGGAATTTAGTTCCCACAAAAATGGAGCCTCCATATTATAGTATTAGAGGTACAATAGGAGGGCATGAACAAATTTGAGTCATGCAAAGGGTTATCTATATCAGATACTTCTTATCCACCTCTTAGGATCCTCTTCACCTCACCTGTTTCTGGGCTTGTTGTTAGAGCCTGTTATTGCCATTACTAGCAATCTGCAAGACCTCACATCCATTTCACTTGGGCGTAAACTGACAGTATCTTGTCTCATGTTCACTCCCTATTCCACACAAAATATTAACCGTATCTTTGATTTAAGAGAGAAAAAAACCCTACTTTTTTCTTTTTCTATTTTCTTCCAAAATATTTGAACGGATATGTACACATTCTTTAACAAGATCTGTCTCATTAACATTGCAGTGGATGATGCTAAAGTAAGAAGAGAGAACAATCATTTACATGAAAGATGCACAAATCTAAAACTAGAAGTTAATTTAAATAATCAGAACAAACTTCTGTGAAATTTGCTTACTGGAGAGGGAAATAAAGGGAGAGAAGGACTTTTAAAAATCCACCAAAGTGGCATGTAACAACCAGGATGAATCTGTGAGCCATGTAACCACTTCTCATGGTTTCCCATGAGTGCTCAGAGTGGGTAACCAGACAAAGCCCTGCACTTATGACATGACACAGGATGAATATGTGTGCCTTCGATATGTGGAATTAAAAACAAGTGCCCAATATTATCTATGGAATAATCTTGCTAAATCTATCATAATTGAACCATATTAAGCTCCTATATCCAACTACCAATTTACATGAAATACAAAGGACAGAAAAATATATACTAAATTATATTATGGGGAGTGAATTAGCAAAATGCAGACTATAGGAAGTTCTGAGGGAAAACCATAAATTTCATAGAAAGAGACCAAGAGAGAGAGAGAGACAGAGACACTTATACATGCACATAGAGATCCAGAGACACAGAGATGGAGAGACAGAGAAAGAGAGAGAATTGACATGTTTTTAAAAAAATCCAAAATCCATCTTAGTATTTGGGTATACACACTTGAATGATGAAAGTATAAACAAAAGTAAGTGATTATCATTAAATCAGAATAGTGGCTACATTTACGTAGAAAAGAGGGGCTCCAGTGGGGTGGAATATGTCGGAGACATTTGAGGCAGGTAACAAAATATTATCTTCTCACGTGGGTGGCAGCTACAAAGGTGTTCTCTGTGTAAATCATCAAGCCATATGTTTTTATGTGGTTTTCTGTATTTGATTATTTTAAACAAGAGTTTCAGTATTTTTTTAATTTTTAAATTTTATTTAAATCCAAGTTAGTTAACATATAGCGTAATAATGATTTGAGGAGTAGTATTTAGTGATTCATCACTTACATATAACACCCAGTGCTCATCCCTACAAGGGTCCTCCTTAATGCCCATCACTCCTTCAGCCCATCCTCCACCCAACACCTCTCCAGCAACCCTCAGTTTCTTCTCTATACTTAAAAGTCTCTTATGGTTTGCCTCCCTCTCTATTTGTATCTTCTCTTTCCTTTCCTTCCCCTATTCATCTATTTTGGCTCTTCAATTGCACATAAGAGTGAAATCATATGATATTTGTTTTCTCTGACTGACTTATTTCATCTAGCATAACACACTCTAGTTCCATCCATGTTGCAAATGGCAAGGTTTCATTCTTTTTCATCACCAAGTACTATTCCATTGTATATATATATTTCACACATCTTCTTTATCCATTAATCCATCAATTGACATTTGGGTTCTTTACATAATTTGGCTATTGTTGATAATGTTGCTATAAAATTGGGGTGCATGTACCCCCTTTGAATCAGCATTTTTGTATCCTTTGGATAAATTCCTAAGTAGTGCAATTGCTTGGTCAGCAGGGAGTTCTATTTTTAATTTTTTGAGAAACTTCCATACTGTTCTCCAGAACGACTGCACCAGTTTGCCTTCCCACTGCAATGCAAAAACATTTCCCTTTCTTTGCATTCTTGCCAACATCTCTTGCTTCCTGAGTTCTTTATTTTAGCCATTCTGGCAGGTGTGAGATGGTATCTCATTGTGGTTTTGATGTGTATTTCCTTGATGATGAGTGATGTTGAGCATATTTTCATGTATCTCTTAGCCATCTGGATGTCTTCTTTGGAAAAGTGTCTGTTCATGTCACTTGCCTATTTCTTAACTGGATTATTTATTTTTTGGGTGGTGAGTTTGATAAGTTCTTTATAGACTTTGAATACTGACCCTTTATCTAATATGTAATTTGCAAATATCTTCTCCCATCCTGTCACTTGCCTTTTAGTTTTGTTGATTGTTTCCTTTGCTATGAAAAACTTTTTCTCTTCAAATACCGGGTGAGCATACAATCTGGTTTGCCTGGGACAAGCCTGGTTTATGTTTGTTGTCCTGACACGATTGCCAGTAATTCTTTTTTCATGACCAAAGTCTTTCAGTTTGGGTAATAAATGATATGATACCCCTGCATTGAAAACCTTTTGTTTATCTGCTGATTCTGAAAGTCCGGAAAGGAAATTGGAACTTGATTCAATTAGGTCATGAGGGGCACATGATAATGTGAAGAGATGGACTCGCCTGGGAGCATTTCTCCATCCATCACTCTGGAGAATGATTAGCTGACAATGGTACCTTCTGTTAATTGCCTCTTCTCTTGCCACTATGGACCCTGAGGAGACATTTAAGAGAATCTTGATTTGGAAGACCTCTCTTAAAGCGATGGCTAGTGGAAGCCGTGGCTGATAGCACAGAGCCTCGGGGAAGTAAACATCCCCATCCCCACTGCTCATATTATGATGTTTATCTCCTCCAGTTCCCTAGAGAATTCTGTACACCTCTGAAGTGTAGTCAAGAAGAAGGTACAGGTTCAGGACAAGGCAGGCGTGGCAGCAGCACCTCTCAGATTTCACCAAGACCCACCTGTCAGATCATCTACAAGAATACCTGGGTGGGTAAAATCAGAATGAGACAATTTGGCTCTTTCTTCTTCTTGCAACCCTGCTGTCCTATGTACTCAATTCAGAGATTTCATGCATCCAGTTTCAATGACTTTTATTTTTTCATTTTCTCACAATTACTATGCTCCCTCTTCCTTACCCCTATGGGATTATTTGAGTTTTTAACTGGATCCAAGGTATCTTAACTGAAAGAAAAACATCTCACATGGAATTTCAGGCATTGGCAAATGGGTGGAATGAGGGATGGAGGGCATGGAAGTTTTCTGATAGCTCAAGGAACCCCCAATTTCACCACCATATGATCCCTTCTTTTCTTTGTAAAGGATTTTTAGTTTGCAAAACACCTTTATGATATAATAATTATTATTTATTATTAATATAAAAACTCCCATTTTCAAGAACTTACTGTTACCAGCACTCTGTTGCCTACTTTACATAACCGTACTTAAATGGGTTTTCACAAAACCACAATGAAGTGATGGTCATTTCTCCCTTACAGATGAAGAAATGGAGACACATAGTGATGAAGTGATTTGCTCAACATCATATAGTTTGGAAATGGTGGAACTTCTCAATAGTTAATTTAATTTCCCATTTACATTCATTAGGAATCTTGAAACTTTTGCTTAGTCTGAAATAGAGTAGCCAGAGGGAGTTGATATATATTTACTCCAAAGCAATTTTATAGTGTTATTTTGCATAAATATATAATTTTTATCACTTTTTGAAATATTGAAGATTGTCCTTAACAATGCCATCATTGCAGACCCATCCTTGCAGGGTATATTAACAATTATAATAGTTGATGTAAGAGATGATTTACTTTAGCTATAGTTGCTATTAGACCAATGTGACCTTTTGACCTACCTGCTCTGATTTGTTTATACCTTAAAACTTATTTTGTTTATACTTTAAAATTTTATTAATATAATTAAATAGTACAATTCTAATGAACAGGAAAATAAAGATGAAAGATACACAAACTTTTAATGTAAAGTTGCAAGATAGTGTAATTGTTAAATGCCTAATTCTGGAGCCAGTCTACCTGAGTGGTTTCCAAGTCTGCCACTTGTTAGCATTGGGACCCTGGGCAACCTCCTAACTTCATGTGCCCAAATTAAAATAGGGTTTTGGGGACACCTGGGTGGCTGAGTCAGTTAAGGATCTGACTTCATCTCAGGTCATGATCTCATGGTTCTTGAGCTCAAGTCCTGCATCAGGTAAAACTCGAGCTCTCTCTCTCTCTCTCTCTCTCTCTCTCTCTCTCTCTCTCTCTCTCTCTCTCTTTCTATTTTTCTCTCTCTCTGCCCCTCCTGGGATTCTCTCTCCCTCTCCTTCTCTCTCCCTCCCCTCTCTCTCTCTGCCCCTTGGTCATTTGCACCCTTTCTTTCTCTCAAAATAAGTAATAAGAAGTTAAAATAAAAGAGGGTTTTTGTAAGTGGTCAACAAGTATTCCTTATTATTATTATTGATGAAGCCAGAAATAAACAAAAGGGCAGACATTTATGATACTGTACCCTGAAAGTTAACAATTGATTTGTCTGATATTCAAAGTCTGTCAATATGCAAACTCTTTTTATGATCAAAAATGCCTAAGGGTTTCAGTAAGAATCAACATTTACTTCACATTTTGTAACTTCTTGTTTCCAGTTTATTTAAGGGCCTAGGTGGAATATAAAGCATATGGCATACAAGTGAATAAGACCAACCCCACAACCAACCCCAAGTCCTGAAATACAAAGAAGTTCAGGAATCAGTGAGCCAAATGTTCCCTAGCATTGGTCTGCATGTCCTGACTTTTTAAGTGGGCCACCATATTCTTTGAATTTTCTAAATAGGAACTTCTTTCCTTCTTCTCTTCCTCTTTTCTCTTCCTTCCTTTCTTTTCTTCTTTCCCTAATTGCAAGGAGTATGTAAAGAGAGAACAACTTTTGAACTTAAGAACTTTACACTGGGCAGTAATGTCTAACCTGTTACTGTCAACTTTGCAAATCACAATTACATGATTTGTTACAGAAAAAGCCTATGCTAAATCAATCTCACTAAAAGCAATATCCTCAGATCCCAAGGGAAAGTTATTGTCTCAGGATTTCTGGATCCCTTCACCCCTAAAGCTGGCTCAGCAGAAGTGGTGAGGATACACAGTGATACTCACAGACATTTGGCATATTTTTCTCATTTTAGTCCAGCTATCATCTTAGAGAATTTCAAACTCTGCTTCTCCTTCTATGATAGAACTTTTTTTTGCATATAATATGCATAGAATTTCCCCCCAAAATGGGATGATAATATTTCAGTGCATAAAAGAATCTCTTAGAATTCTTCTTTACGCTCATGATTGTGATTGTTTGCCAACAGTAAAGAACACCCATTATGGTCCTACATAGTTGGCAGATTTATGCACTAATAGAAGTAAATGATAATATCAGTTAGACACATTATCTTAGACTCAGGATCTGACAAAGGCTGAAGGCTTCCTTCACCAAACGTGCACCCCTCCTGTACAGTAGGTGAGCCACTGGGGGCTTTTACAAAGAACATAGGTGCTAGGTATGGGTGTTTTTGTTTTTGTTTTTATTTTGCTAAGATGTAACTACTTCCAACTATTCTGTTGGCTTTGAAAACAGTTGCTTATGCTCTAGTACCAACAAACTCATTTAACTCCAACAAACTCATTTAACTCCTCTCTTCTTCAGAGAAGTGGCTCTCAAGGTGGGCTCTTCAGACCAGCCATGTCAGCATCACCTGAAAACTTGTTCTGAGAGCAACCTCTCAGACTTCACTCCTGACTTACTATCTAGGAAATTCTCCGAGGTCGGGCCCAGTCATCTGTGTGTTAACAAGCCCTTGTGATTTGTATTCACACTGAAGTGACTGCACATTGAAATCGTTTGCAGCGCTTTTTAGCAAATACTAATGCCTGGTTCCCAGCACCAGTGATGCTGATTTCATTGAGGTGCAGTCTGGTCAGTGGGGGGTCAGAAAGTGCATCAGATTATTCTGGTGCAGCCATGGTTGAGAAGCTCTCATTCAGAGGAATAATTTTCAGGCTGGGATGACTGAACTGCAGAAAGATCAGAGAGAAAGCTGTGAAGGCAGTTCCCTCCCCTGCCCTTGTATCACACAGTGTTGGAAAGCAACACATTGAGGAGCCCAGTTTGGTGAATTTGAGTAACTTCCCCAAGTGCAAAACAGAAAAAATTCAGGGCTCCTGTAAGTACTTTGTCTATGTTTCATTTTCTCCCTTTTCCCCAAATTGTAGAAATTGGTATTTCATGTGAGACTACTCATGAATTATTTAGCTATACTTTGGGCATAGAGCTAAGGTGTAGAACCAAGGTGCGGACTTTTAAATTCCAATTAAATTCTTATGTATTGTTTTTTTCCTACAGTCTTATTTACTGACTGTATCTATCCGAGAGTAAGAGTTTATGTAAAGTGGTATTTATGATCACATTATATTCTCTATAATTTTTGTGGTCTTGTTTTTTGGTGTAAGTGCATCTTCTGGTAGACACACTTCTTATGAGAAGAGCTAATTTGCATGGTGACCTGTGAGTTCCCTCATTTAAAAAAATTTATTTATATTTATTTTGAGAGAGAGAGAGAGGAGAGAGGGAGAGCAGGTATGTGCAAGACAGAATAAGAGGGGAGAGACAGAGAGAGAGGGAGAGAGAGAATCCCAAGCAGGCTCCACACTGACAGCACAGAACCTGCTGCAGGGCTCAAACTCAAGAAACCATGAGATCATGACCTGAGCTGAGATTAAGAGTTGGCAGCTTAATGTACTGAGACACCCAGGTGTCTCTCTCATTTTTAAAAATGGATGTAAGTTTGCCTGAAGTCTTGAATGACAGGTTAGTTGGGCACCAGATTTGGGGCATCCCACTCTCTCTGATCCCAAACTTTAATTGTCTTAAATGTTTTAAAACATGACTTCTGCTCTTCTGATATTGAATCGTATATGCAGGCATGTAAAGATGGATTGATATTTTCCCCTGAGGCAATTTGTTATTATTATGACTGCTCAGAAGATTTAAAAAATTTTTTGAAGGTTTTATTTTGTTATTTTTTAAAGTGAGCTCTATGCCTCACATGGGGGCTCAAACACATAACCCCAAGATTGAGAGTCAAATGCTCCACCAGCTGAGTCAGCCAGCTGCCTCTGATTTTTTTAAATCAATGTGTAACCTTTATTTTGACAAGTTGCATTCATTAGATTTGTGGCATTAACTCTTCATTACAGAATATATTACTGAAATATTTTTCCAGTACCATTCTTTTCCTTTATTTTGGTTTGCTTTCTTTAGGGCCAGCTGCACTCTGTCGTCTACCTTTGTTACATTCTCACTAATCCTTTCAACTCTTTCAATCTTTTACTTACTTTTTAACAAGCCTATTCCTTCTGTCTTTGACTTTGTTTTCAGCAGTATATTGTCTCCTTTTTTTTTTTTTTTTTTGCTGCCTCCAACTCGAACTTTATCTCTGTGATAGTGATTTCTTTCATTAAATTGATTTTGAACACTATTTTTTATATGTTGATCTTGCTAAATTCTCATTACTTCCAATGAGTTGCCTGTACAAATCTTTTTTGTTTTCTACATAGACATTCAGATCATGTGGAAATAATGATTAATTCTTATATTGATTTGTAGTTTCTTTTGGATTTTCTACAAAAGTAACCAGATCCTGTGGGGGTAAGAAAAATATAATTTCTTTCTTATCCTCAAAAATTGAAATTTTATAGCTGTTGCTGGCAATGTAAAGTGGTACAGTCAAGTGAACTGTATGGTATGTGAGTTATATCTCAATAAAACTTTTAAAAATTATGCCCTGGGAAAGCAATTTGACACTGTCTTTTAAAGTTAAATGTACATTTACCATATAACCCAGCAACTCAGCTGCAAAGTACTTACTCACCCCCCAAATGAAAGCATATGTTTACACCATGATTTGCTTGAAAAAGATCACAAAATATTTCTTTATAATAGCTAGAAGTTAGAAACAACTCAGATATCTATCAACAGGTGAATGGATGAACACATTGTGGTATATATACAAGGAAATATTACTCAACCATTAAAAAAAAACTATGGATGAAAAGCATAACTACATGGATGAATTTCAGAAAGATTTTGTTGAACAAATGAAACCCAACATAAAAGGCTACTTACAACTTGATTCCATTTGTTTTAAAAATCTAGTGAAGTTCCCCTAATATAGAGTGACAGGAAGCAGATTGGTGGTTGCCTAAGGTGAAGGGTTAGGAGAGAGGACTTATATTTTAAAAAGAAGACATAAGAGAATATTTAGGAAGGAAGGAAGAAAATGTCCTATGTCTTGATTGTGGTGGTGGCAAATGGGAGAGCAAATTTGTCAACCTTATAAAATTGATATATTATATTGTTTGTAAATTATACTTCACTAAAGTTGACCTTTTGAATGTTTGTTTATTTTGAGAGAGAGAGTGAAAGAGAGAGAGCAGTAGAGGGGCAGAGAGACAGGGAGAGAGAATCCAAAGCTATGCTATCAGCACAGAGCCTGATGAACTCTGCTGAGAAGGTGATCTAGTGCCTGGTTTTGGGACTGACAACAATGTCTTCATGTTATTTTTTTCTTTTTTTTTCTTTCTTCTTTTTTTTTTTTTTTTTTTTTGGTATTTTAAGTAGAAAAGTCTCCATGAGGAAATTGTTTTTCCAATAATTAACAGATGGGAAGTGGTTGGTGAAATTATCCTCTTTTACACGCGGGAGAATTGATGTGCAGGACCATTGTAACTATTTAGGGGCAAAGTTAACCAGGGTTATTTTTTCTAAACTGGCTCCATATTTCTCTTGGCTTTGTGTTTGGTGTGAGTAGAAGGTGTCAGTATTAATTCGGATAACAATTGACTTAAAGATTTATTCTCTTCTTTGTCTACTTATCCTAGAATTACTGATGCAATGGCGGGGGGAAAGAATAGCACAGCAGTTACGAAGTTCATTCTCTTGGGATTCTCTGAATTTCCAAAGCTCGCCGTCTTTCTTTTTTCAGTCTTCCTAGGGATCTACCTCATGACAGTGTCCTGGAACCTGGGCCTCGTCACTCTCATCAGGGTGGACTCCCATCTGCACACACCTATGTACTTTTTCCTCAGTATCCTGTCCTTGCTGGACATCTGCTATGTTTCCACTATAGCACCCAAGATGCTCTCCGATTTCTTCAAGAAGCAGAAATCCATCTCCTTTGCAGGGTGCACTATACAGTACTTGTTCTTCTCTAGCCTGGGTCTGAGTGAGTGCTGTCTCCTGGCAGCCATGGCTTATGACCGATATGCTGCCATTTGTAACCCTCTGCTCTACACTGCCATCATGTCGCCCACCCTCTGTGTGCAGATGG